>OMLM01009148.1:103902-168732 GCA_900302695.1 Helostoma temminkii | reverse complement strand
GGGGTAGGGATGCAGAGACAGTGGAAGAAAACTGTTCAGGATTAAGAGACCTGAAATTGCGCCGGAAAGTTACGAGTGGGGTGGGAGTATGAGAAGTTGCAGGGAGAGAGACAGGGAGCTGTATGAAGAAATGATCTGATAAATGTAAAAGAGTGACTGAGATGTTGTCTGTGGTGCAGTTCCGGGTGAAGATGAGATCCAGGTGGTTGCCAGCTTTGTGGGTTGGGGGGGTGGGGACCAGTCTCAGGTCAAATGTGCTAAAAAGTGCAAGGACATCAGCAGCCTGAGGTTTATCTAGATGGATGTTCAGGTCTCCCAGGACAATGAGAGGAGTGCCATCTTCGGGGAAGTGGGACAGCAGCATGTCGATCTCATCACAGAAGTTCCCCAGCTGGCCCGGTGGTCGATGGATCACAATCACATGGACATTAGTCGGTGCAGTAATCCTGACGGCATAATATTCTAGTGACGACAAACTGTTGAGTGGCGCTGTGGACGAAAACTTCCAAGCGTCTGCGATGAGAAGACCAGTCCCACCTCCGCGTCCTGATGGCTGTGGAGTGTGAGAACAGATAAAACTGGTAGAGAGTGCAGCTGGAGTGGCAGTGTTCTGTGGGGTAATCCAGGTTTCAGTAAGTGCCAGAAGCTGCACAGCTGATTGTGTGGCAAAAGCTGGAATGAAGTCAGCTTTGTTCACTGCAGACTGGCAGTTCCACAGAGCAAGAGAAAAATTTACTCTGTCTTTACTCTGTCTCCTAGTGAACTGTTTGTCATTCCTTTGTCTCCCATTGCAGCAATGTGGGATCAGCTCCAGTGACATCAAGAAGCTAGAAGATGCTGGTTTCCACACTATTGAAGCGGTGGCCTACGCACCCAAGAAGGAGCTGCTCAACATCAAGGGCATCAGTGAGGCCAAAGCTGATAAGATTCTAGTAAGAAACAGGAGCCGTGATCTACACTGTCAGTGAATTTTCCTGGTGTTGAACTGTAATGTTTATTTTTTTAAATGTTCACCATCTTTCTCAATTGTTGCCAGAAGCATCCACCAAAATGATTTTGTGCATGGACCTGACCACACACCTTGCAGTGCTTAGTTTTATCAGTACCAGACAGTTTCTCCTCAGACGGGATTTTTACTGATCAGCTCATTTTTTTCATTCCTCATAAGACTGAAGCAGCCAAACTGGTGCCTATGGGCTTTACCACTGCTACTGAGTTCCACCAGAGGAGAGCAGAGATCATCCAGATCTCTACAGGCTCAAAAGAGCTCGACAAACTACTACAAGGTCAGGTTGAGTGGACCGCATCCTGTTTTGAGAATATTAGTTTATGCTGGGTGAAAACAGTGAAGATGAAGATGTACTAAGTAGATGTGTGTTTCCCCTGCAGGGGGGATCGAGACAGGCTCCATCACAGAGATGTTTGGGGAGTTTAGGACGGGGAAGACGCAGCTGTGCCACACACTCGCAGTCACCTGTCAGGTACAGTCCAGCAGTCTGTTAAAGGCCTCAGTGGCAGGACGGGGCAAGATTCATAATGAATGTTGCTCTCGACTTTATTGTATTACATTCACTAGAATTTAACATGAAAGAAAACTGACAAATGTAATTTTTATGCTAGAAAACATTCGGTTGTTATGTCTTTGGAAAAGGGTGTGTACTTCTTACAGTGAACGTAGTATAAAGTACTTCAAAACTGTGTCTCCAGCTGCCCATTGATCAGGGGGGTGGAGAAGGTAAAGCCATGTACATCGACACAGAGGGAACCTTCAGACCAGAGAGGCTCCTCGCCGTAGCTGAGAGGTGAGTTGGCTGATGGAGGATGCACCAGGATGACAACAACAACAAAGTTGTTGTTTATACTTGTGTCGCTGGTGTTTTTCCTTCCTAAAGGAATAAAAGAGTAACACTTGATGTTTGATGTGACTTCCATCTCTGTGTCATCAGGTACGGGCTGGTCGGCAGCGACGTTCTAGACAATGTGGCCTACGCCCGAGCCTTCAACACAGACCACCAGACGCAGCTGTTGTATCAAGCCTCAGCCATGATGGCTGAGTCCAGGTCAGTCAGCACATATATAACCATATCTAAATTACATGTTGCATCAAAATGTGCAAATAGGTAGTATAAGCAGTTCACGTGGAGTAATCATGAAGCATAGGATTAAATCTGGACTAGAGGCTGTAGATACTGTAGGGTTCAGGTTGGGTTCGGACAGAAATGTTGAAATCAGGTTCAGGAGATTTGTGTTTCAACCTGAGGGTCTTCCTCAGTGTGAGGCATCAAAACACTGCACAAAATCAACTGCATCAGGCTCAGGGCGGGTTCAGATATGAAACCTGTCTCATATCATAATCCATACTCTGTTGTGTATCAGCCAAAGTAATTACTAACTCTACTTTTACCTTTGCTGTCAGCTGATTGATGCCCAGTTAAAGCCCTGAATGCAGAGTGTTGCTTGTGGACATGTCCCAGTAAAAAGGAGTGAACATCAGCTCACTGTGTCTCCCTGTGTCAGGTACGCTCTGCTGATCGTGGACAGTGCCACTGCTCTGTACAGAACAGACTACTCGGGCAGAGGAGAGCTGTCAGCCAGACAGGGACACCTGGGGCGGTTCCTGCGCATGCTGCTCAGACTGGCAGACGAGGTAGGGAGCTGGTTTGGGTTCGGGTTCAGGTACACCTGTTTTCTGGTCCAGGTGTACCTGACGTGAATGTTTTTGTCTGACCTGTGTCACAACAGTTTGGCGTTGCCGTGGTGATAACCAACCAGGTGGTAGCCCAGGTGGACGGAGCAGCCATGTTCTCCGCAGATCCCAAGAAACCTATTGGGGGTAACATTCTGGCTCACGCCTCCACCACACGGTGAGTAAAACATATTTTCTTCGGCACATCAACACACTTTAGAAGACGACACTAAAGCAATCTCGCTGTCGCAGTCTGTACCTGAGGAAAGGCCGAGGAGAGACGAGGATCTGTAAAATCTACGACTCGCCCTGCCTGCCTGAGGCTGAAGCCATGTTCGCCATAAACGCTGACGGAGTGGGCGACGCCAAGGACTGAGTGGGCAGAGAGACAGGAAGCAGCAGGGTGGCGTCATGTGTTCTAACACTGTTGTTGGGATTGTTGAACGTGCGACCTTCACCTCACACCACTGCCATCACTTAGAGCCTCGGACTCATTGGTATTGGAATTTATCCCTGGGGGGAAAGTGGTGAAGGTCAGGAGTTACTGCTGTCACACAGGAGACAAAGGAGACGTTTTCTTGCTGTTGTTAAATCTGTTACGCTCATAATTATGAGATACCAAGTGATAATTACAGTAAAATCTCTCCAGTGTTTTCCTTTGCTGAATGCAGTGCACATCTGCAGTGGTTCAGAAATGTAAAAACTAAGTTTTCTGTTTGCTTTTATTTGTTTTCTGTTGTGTGGTGTCTTTGTTTTCTTTGTGTGACAGCCTAGTGTTTTCCAAGGATGCAGTTGAAACGCAGTCTAGAATGAGGAGCATTCGTGGATACTCAAACATTCTGTATATATGTTTCACAGTAAATTACATTTTTATTAATAAATTCACTTGTTTCAGTTGTCAGCAGCATCATCGTGGAAGGACTAGAAGTTGTGTCAATTATTACACACTGATCAGCTACAACATAAAAATGACAGTGTGATCAGTACCTGGGAAACGACAAGGCTCACTGACGTGCATAGGGAATGAAGTGTAGCCTATCTGGTCTGATCCAACAGAAGAGCTACTGTAGCTAAACATCACTGAAGAAAATACAAATTTACAAAACAGAAATAAGTTTAAAAAAAAAAAAGAATTTTATTAAAATTAATCCATGTGTCACTTAAGTCAAGTCATCATGTAGTCATAATAAAGTGATTTAACACAATTTAGCCAATGTTTTCACAGCAGTGACTTCAAGAGGACACAAAACATAAAGTGCCATTAAAGTTATGTTTGATCACTATTAAAATAAAACACTGCAACTTCAGAAAACAACATAATAGGAAAATGAAAACACAATTTAAAGGCAGCAAGTATAAACATGAAGAAAAGTTAGAGCAAATATAAGAAGTGAACAGTCACAACAGGTCACTGATGCAAAGACAAATACTGGCGCTATCACTATATCTACATTTATGGAATCATAAGTCATCTTCACAAAATAAACATCTGACAGTGACAACTGAGATAGGATTAAATTCCACTGGAAAAGTTGATTAGATGTATTTGTTGCAGTGCTTCCCAAACTCCGCCTTCCCTTTAAAGCTCTTAAAACATCCCTGAAAACATAGTTTAGTCATGTTTGTCAGTATAGTGGTAAATGTGGAGTCCAGGTTTGAGCCTTCGTGTCTTCCGAAAAGCAAGTGTCAAAAAATTCACATAAAGTTAACGCTGAATAATGATCTTCCCTCCTGTGACAGCTCCACATGCAGATGGTTTTTCTCTGGGCTTTGACGAACCCATGTCTAACATCAGTCTGAACTAACAGCATAACGCGCTGTATGTCAGCAGAGGAAGGTTTTGCCTGTAGTTTTAAGACAATGGTGCTGTAGTTATTTTTAAGTGTTTGTTAGGCAAAAGGGATGGTTCAAAACTGTTCAAGCTGGTCTTAATACAGTATTAAGACACTTGTACAGTATGTCTGTGACATACACACTGTATAAGTACCTCAGGTCATACAACTGTTTCTGTTCTGCACAGATACATTTTACCCAAAACACGACTAGAAGAAACTGAGGCCAAAATGTACTCAGGCGGATTGAATTGAATTGAGTATTTTTACAGATAGACGTTTTTTAATAATTGAATAAAACTCATTCCACAGTTTGGAACTATTGTCACATATGTATAAGCACATCAATGTTGTATTAAGGCCAGTTTGAAAAAGTCTGTGCCATTCCTTAGAAAAAAAACATTATAGATAAGATTCCACATACAAAACTATATCTTACTCAGTGATGCTGACTCACAAAAAGCTGTGATTAAGTTAGAGAAAAATAAATACACATCAAACTCCATATCATTTCACAGTGACAGCATAAGAGAAGAAAAGAGAAAAGAGGGCTGATAAATGTGGAGTTCAGGGGCAGGAAGAGGTAACTGGTTAGGTTAGGGGAAGGTTGTAGTCAGGTTAAGAATGAACACGTTCATCCTGCCGGTGTTCCTTCTAGAGACTTCCAGAGAGAATCTGTAGCATTTGGTGTCATCTGATTGGCTGATGGACCAACCAACCAAGACCATGACTGAGAGGCCTCATCTGCCGGATCTCAGGATTTAACTGGTCAGATTTTTCTGTCAGCTGAGAGCTGAGCCTCCAGTTTAGCTGTTTCTTCATCCTTGGGAATAAATACACAGAAAGAATATGTACAGAATTACATACATGTGCACTATTTTTACTTCAAACTCAGTAATCGATACCATAAAAGACTTCAGCTGTGGCAAAAGTGTTCTTACATCAGTGTTTGTGGGAGTCTTCAGGGCCAACTCCGTCCAGTTTGTGGCTTCAGAGATGTTTCCCAGCTCCCTGTGACACTACGAGCCAAATGCCAGGATTAGTATGATAAATGTCATGGCTACAGCTCATGTAAAAGGTGGTATGGGTGGTTCTGACGCTTTACCTTTGCGATGTAAAGTCTCACTGTCTTGGAGAAACCTGGACAAAGCTCCTCTGCCTGGACACACGAGACAAAAGTTGTATTCACACATTCATGTTTCACAAGCACACGTCCATGGAGAAACTGAACAATGACAACCAACAGAACTGCCTTTGCATTGTGGGTAATGGATTTCCTGGTGACTGACTGCTTTAAATACCATGTCACCACAGTGTTTCCTGGTTTGATTCCAGCCAGTACTACGTCAGTAGCGCTTCTCTTTCACTGTATTTCTGAATTATTAATTGTAATTTAAAGCACAGTACTGTTTTACTGCACAAAGGCATTGTGGGATAGCAGACAAGATAAGGGACTGGTCATCACATGGTTTTACTCTGTTCCAAAGTATGTCCAAGGCAGGGGCTGCAATTTAGCCTCTACTGGACTCCATCTGCTTCATTAGTCTTTACCTGCTCTACAGTGACGACACGGTAGAGGATCATTACAGCGGCCGCCTGCACCCAGCCTCCATTATCACACATCATAACCCAAAGTCTCTTACCGAGGCCGTTTACTCATGAGCAAGATTGACACACCCAAGATAATGAAGTCTACATACAAGTAGATGTTTAGCATTTTAAGTGCATTGTTTAGTGTAGTTAAATTACTCTGATCTGAACACAACTACTGCGCTCAGGTGTGAACCAAAATAAGTGACCCAAACCTTTTAGAGGTGGTGTTGGGTCACATGAATTCTGAAGTGGTGGATGTGATCTCATGTGCAAACTGTAGCAACAACACATCACACCACCTCACTGGAATAACAACACAGTATGTAACCCAGAAACATGGAACATTACATAATTATACAATACATCCTGTTTTTAACCTAATTTCTTTAAAAATGTGTAAAATATTCATTATTGCAGCTTTAACGGGTTAATGGCTCCACAGAGGTTAAATGATGGGACTCAGTTATGGTGCATTGCATTTGAACTGGTGAACTGAAGTCAGAATTTCAGACAAACCGCACCAACTCCAACCTCAAAATCCAACATGGATGCTCTGCACGTCAACAGAGTATTCCATCTTACTGCTGTCAGATTGAAACTCATACGAACAGTAATGTTCGGTTTCTGTTGACATATAAACAAATCTCGAACCAGAGCAAACATAAACCCAGGTTTAATGCCGTTAAGACTAAGTAGGACAAATCTGTGAAAGTCCACCTTCAGGAAGTACTCGAGGGCGTCGTGCAGTGTGGAGGAGGGGGGGCTCCTGTAGAGGGCCGCTGCTGCTTTCTTCTCTAACCAGTCCAGAGTGGCTACCTGCAGAGAACAAGGTTAAGTTTCCAGTAATTACATTTTGAATGTTTGAATGATAAAAGCAACTCCTGATCAGTACAGAACGCCCCATGTCTTACCTCGTAGCACCATTTCCCTAGCAAGTAGAAGCACATGGGGTCGTCATCTCTGAGGGCGATTGCTCTGTCCAGGTGCTCCTGGGTGGAGAGAATATATCAAATGAGTCTAGAGACCAGAAATAAGCCAGATTTAGCTAACTGTGTGCCTGTGTTACCTTCAGTATGTGGCTGCTCTTCAGTTTGCCGTGCATGCTCTCATGCTCTGAGGTCAATCCCATCAGCACAGCAAACCTGCAGCCAAACAAATGTCTGTGACATCACAATGTAACCAAACAGTCTCAGCTGGGAGCTGAAACCCAGAATGTTAGCTGAAAATTCAATGACCGTTGAGTTACCATTTGTGACACTCAGCGTTCAGTCCGTTCTTCTTCAGGGCCAGCTCCGCCTCCTCTCGACCTGCAACACAAGCTCACACTTTAATCCCAAAAACAACTGGAAATACAAACCACAGGATTTTCCTCTGTGTTCTATTTCAGCACGTCCACATTATTACACTGATGTGTGCACACTCGTTACCTTGCTGTGCATACATCCTCTTCTCTTGCTTGTCTTCAGTGGACTTGTACATATCACTGTAGGCACGGGCCAGTCGCCACAGAAAATCCCTACTGTCTCCGTACTGTGGACACAGTAGAAGAAAACTCGTCAGTGTTCAGTGATTCTGTGATCACATCACTTTCTTAGATCTCATTATCCTGCTAATTTATTGGTGCTAATCATTTAATTCTATAAGGAGAAATATCATTAATAGTAAATATTTATTCAGCAGCATGAAGTTGTACATGAAACAAATAAGTTGAGAAACACAGTACTACGATCCTATCAAGCAAAACTGTGTTAACTGTGTTAAAAGTATTATTATTATGAAGACTAGTTCACTGGCAGATGACCACTCACCTCTGCTCTGTTGTCCAGTAGGAGCCTAAAGCCCTCTGCCTTTAAGCTGGAGCCTCCTGTGTGGAGGATGTCGCTCTGAGCCAGGAGGAGAGCCAGCTCCCCACTGGGAACTTCTGTCACCTGCTGCAGCCTCCCCTCATTTTCTTCCTCATCCTCCTCATCCAGCCCCCTGTCCTCCTCCACCTCCTCGTCCTGAGAGTCTTCCTGTCGGAGGGTGAGGACCGTGGCACAGCTCCTGTCTTCTTCTTCCTCCTCAGATTCCTGTTCAGGCTCCGGTTCGCCCTCCTCTCTGTCTGTGTCCCGGTCTGTGTAGTCTGACTCAGCGTAGGCTGTGGAGTACCTGAGACAGAGGTGGAGACTCACCTCATTTAGTCAGTTAAGAAAATTACAGAAATGGCAAAGTGGTGTTCTAAAGGTGAGAATTCAGTCTGGGTGGGTGAAACGAGTGAAAACACACATCTGCCCCTCAAATGCTCAAGTGAAGCTGCTCAGTGTGGTGCTTATGTTAGCCTCACACAGCGCTATTTAGTTGTCTAATTGTCTTAAACCAATTAGCTTATGAAGCATTTAAAATGCCCTCTTGCAAACCTGGACCTCAGCCTGACCTGGTGCTGCAGTAAGGTACATGAGCCTCTTTCACATGCTATTTTCACACAAAAAATAAAATAAAAAGCAGCAGCAGTCGATATTTTAAAATGACACAAGCGAAGAACACAATGTCACAACAACAAAGTAAAATCAAGAGAACATACTGCTTCTTAACACCCAAATCATGACGTACCCTCCTTCGCTGGTCTCTTCATAAGTGCTGGCCACGCCTTGGCTGGCAGTGAAGTAGATGGAGCTGGAGCTGGTGGAGTCAGTGCGTTCTCTGTGGACATGACGGCGCCGACGCACCCGCTGACTGTCCTCAACACCTTTTCTGGATGTGGAGAAGGGGGAAGACACATAAAATCAGCCATGTGAGGGGACAGTCCCACTTGCAAGGGTCTCTGTGATGTAATTTAACCTGACACATTCTGAATGACGGGAAGTCAGGGAGTGTTTAAAGTAAAACACTGGATGTAAACAGTGTTTTGTCCACAAAAACATGTTTTAGTTTTAATGGATCCGCTAAAAATACACTATTTACACCATATGCTAAGAAGGTTCACCTCAGCACACTGTCACTCACTTTACATCCTGGATGATCTGCAGGGCGATGTCCTGCAAGCCGCCCCTCAACTCAGCCACCTCTGAGCGCAGAGAAGACACGCAGGTCAGCACCTGGTCCAGTTGGTTCCTGAGCTCTAGCTGCTGCTCTGGGGACAAGCCCTGCACTACTGCCTCCACTGCTGCCAGAGCCTGCTGCTGGGCGTCCTCCTCTGAGGGAGACAACACATGTTACACACTGTTTTCTCTAATCCTCCTAACGTTAACCTCCATCCATGTGTCCATTTTCTCCTGCAGCAGGTTAAGAAAGGTGCCTCAGATGTTACTGACCAATCTATATCCTCTAGCATCTCTTAGGACCTCTGAGATCCAAAGGTGTTTCCAGGCCACATGGCCCTCCTCCCTGTTTGTCAGGCTGATGCAAGCCAAGCTGGCCCCAGGCGAGGATTCAAAGACTTGAAATATTCTTACGAAACTTACTTGTCTCAAACAAACAATTCAATAATCACGACCAGAAATCTCCTTTAACTACCAGTACAATGTAACTCCATCTTAACAGAGCAGAGCCAACTCACCCTGAGCATCCAGACCAATCGACCGGAGAAGCATTGCTCCATCCGCCTGGTCTAACAGCCGTTGAACTGGCCGAGTCTCCATGCTCAGCCTCTGAGGTCTCCTCTTACTTATCTCTCTGTAAATTATGAGGGCAATCAAGCCCAAGCCAGCTGTAGCTCCCACAGCAAGCCCGATTAACCCGTTCCTCCCCAACGGCACGTTCATTTCTCCACAATGTAGCGTTAACGTCACTTACTTAACGTTACGGATGTCACTTTGACATGTGTTTCACCATGACTGCAGTAGTGACCGTCAGGGAGCCAGCGACATCACTCCAGCCTCTTAACGTAAATATAAAGAAAATAGAGTTGAGAAGAAGTAACGTTACGGTGACTGTTAGCACGTTAGCCTGAGCTCACTAGCCTTTCGCTTTCACAGCGTTCACGCGTACTTTTAATAAGCTAGACGCAAATATTTAAATCTTCCCTTTGCGTCTCGCTTAGATAATTTCTAGACACAAACGTTACTGCACGTATTATATGAAAACGCAATAATGTTATCCAGCTAGCAGCAATGATGCTGTGAAAATATAAAACATAACGTAAAGCTAACTACATCGCATCAGCACCACCTACGTCAATGACACAGACGAAAGGGAAGATAACTTCCGGTTTTGACGTCCAAAATAAAATGTGTTGACCAGCGCTCTACAACTCATTTCCGCCAGAAATACAACATATAGGCGCACGAGAAGCATTCTAAAAATAAAATACATGACCATCTAAAATATTATATACTATATTTCTTATATGTAAAATGACCAAAGTCTGTTGCATAAATCCAAGGTAGGTTGTTTATTGTGAAATAGCTACAGATCGTGAAACACAGACATTTAACATCAAAAAGCTACCAAAGCCACAAAGTACAGTGCAGTGCAGTGCAGTGTTACCCAATCCATAGGCCTTAAAGAAAAAGAAACACTGTCAAAATCATGCTTTCATACCTTTAATATCTCTGCTGATATACTCAGTTGTTATCTAAGTGCATAAAAGCAACTATGAGATTTAGGTGAAATTTGTTACCTCAGTCATGCTGAACTTCTCTCTAGTGCCTCCAACAGAACAAGGATAAATACACTCAATACATGTTCTGGTTTGGGTGAAGGAACCTGTAGAACAAGCTGGAAAGACTACATCTCCCATGCTTGATAAGTTACTGGGGACATCTGCTTCTCCTCCTAATCTGACCCAGACATGTGAGATAGACAACGTGTGAATGTTTCTTTTTGCTGCCAGAGACACATGCAAAGAAAAAGAAGAACAACAGCATTCAGAATGAGGCGACAGCAGTGTGACACACCGCAGCAGGGAAGAAACAGACATGATGCAAATACTACAAAGCACTTCTAATAAATGTCTACTAACAAATCTTCTGCAATTTTCTATGGCAAGCAGCTGAACTGATCTGCAACTTAAACAAGTGTAAAATGTGGAAGAATAATAATAATTTTCTGATAAAAATACCTAAATGTGTATTTTTTGGTTAAACAGAGAATAAGAAAAAGAAGAAACATCGTATTCTACTCTTTGTGTCTGATATGATTTTCTCATAAAAAGAAATAAAATTGCACAATGAAGGTCAAACATCCAAATCAAAGTTACAATATGTTACTTTTCTTGAATATTCTCATGTAGAAAACTTCTGTTATTGTGGAGATGTGCTGACAAAGGCCTCTGCAACCCAGACTGTCCTGTCCGGCAGCAGTGCAGACATATTCCCTTCCAAAGTTTTTGACTGAGGCTCACACTTCCAACTAATCAGAGAAGGTCCAGGCTAGTCTAGTGGAGTTAGAAGAAGACTCTAAAAGGATAGTTAGCTAGGATTATTACACCTGTTATATGCAGGATGTTTATATTATGTTTTAAAGAATTTTACCTCATTTCAATCCAGCAAATTAAAAGATTAAGATGTTAGCATATCTAACTAGCATGAGCTAACTTGTGTGAAAATAGTAAATGAGTTTTTAATTTTTTTTTAAGGGCATCTTCTGTACTATCAATTATTGATTTAATCTCAATCACTCTTTTAGAACTATTCATATTTCCTTTATTGTTCCTTAAAGGTTAATTTAATGGAGGAAGGTAGGTAGGGAGGATGAACAAAAGGAGGAAGTTAATTTCAGGGAAGAAAAATGCTGGACTCTGTTGGCTCCTGGAATTCCTAGAATAATTTGGTGAGTCTTAAATTTACCTCTATGAATGTGATATCACTAGATTATAATTCCTTTTTTAATTGCATGCTCCTGAGTAGCTTATGGATTGCACAACATAGATGGTTGATTATACTGTATTTTGTATTATTAATGAGATTTTGAAAAATAGTGATAATCAAATAAATGTAGTGAAGTAAAGTATGATATTTGCCTCTAAAATGCAGTGGAGTCAAAGTATGAAGCAGCAGAAGGAAATACTCAAGTAGAAAAGTGTAGTTAAGTACAGTACAGGCTAACAAGCTGTCAGTTCTGGCGTTAGCTTAGACAACACACATGAAAACAAAGGGGTAAGTAAATAAATACTGTTGAAGAAAAACAAAAAGAAGCAGACAAAGTTCAGTTCTCTCAGTGTCTAAGGGAGTGTGCAGCAGAATTAATATGTTGACCTTAACAATCGTAGGACTGACATGCTTCAGTAACTAAAAAGTTGGATCACACACTGTAGCTTGGATTCAGGTTTTGGTAAACACAGCCTCCATATTAATAGAAAAAAGCACTGTCTTTAGGTCATGTACTGGTCATGACCTAATATTAATACTGAGTAAAAATGATGTTGGTTTAAAGTGAGCTGACTCATGACCCTTAGTTAAGTTAAACAAAGGGTGCCAATGATATTACAATAGGGAATGCAGTCAGACCAGTGCATTAACACATGAGACACATAAGACTTGGCTGCTCCCACACAGCAAATGCTTCAGGCATAAGTGACCTAACCAGTCCTGCGTCGTCGTTATTTTTTGTCATAACAATTATTATTGTTTTAATTTATTTACTTTTCATTTCCTGTTGTGAGACAGATTTTAAAACGAATAGCTCTGTCCTAACATCTTTTTTGCTTCTCAAATACACAGTTTTAAAACCTTATTTGTTCAAATTTCAACAAAATGTTTGCACATTTAACACACTAAATGTCTAATAGTGTAATAGCCCACTGAACATAAATACTGTTCTCAACAGTACCGCACAGTACAGTTAAAAAGACTTGCCGCTGTTAGGTTTATTTTTTCAGCCATGCTATGATGGCCACATTTATTTATGTATTTCTCAGTTTTCACATTAGAGCAGCTAGAAACACAAACGGTGGTATCTTGGCTGCTGTTCTTCCACAAAGATATCAAGTCCTGATCAAACTTCTTTGGACTATGGGAGGATCAACTTGGCATCTGGATGAAGCTGCCAGATGCTGAACCAGTGTGTGCTGGACCTCTTCCAGTCTCTCAAAGAACAAACTCTGAGAAACCTCACATCACATTTTGACAGGATTTTTGTCCTTGGTCTCTCCATATTCCTCTGCAGATGTATGCTTTGATGCACCAATGCTAATAAAAATATTATAATTATGAAATGTATTATTAAACCAGAATTTGGAAAACCACCAAAGTTGCAAAAGATACACTACCAGTCAAAGGTTTGTACACAGATAGAGAAGCAGATTTATAATATCATATGTTAATGTTGTAAATGACTATTGTACCTGGAAACAGCTGTTTTGTAAAGGAATATCCATAAATGTACAGAGGCCTATAAACATCAATACTGTCTCCCAATAGCACGTTATGTTTGCTAATGCTAGTTTATTAATTTAAAAGAAGAACTGATCATTAGAAAACCCTTCAGCAATAATGGTATGGACTCATTTTAAAATCTGCATAAAAACAGAGTACAATCATCTGCAAATCTCACAAACCACATTTTATTCAAAATAGAACTGTGAATAAAAAACTGTTTTTTGATTGGGGTTGTAATTTGGCCTACATGGGACAAATGTGTTCGCATGTGAGAGAGGAGAAGAAGAGAGAGAGAGAGAAACAAACACGAAAAAACCAAAAAAATAAAAAAACTAATAAAACAATTAAAAATTATATTTTACTCAGAATAACCTGCGTATTCCTGGCTACGGCCTGGGTCGTGGTCTACACTTAGCGTCCGTCCTCCTTCGTGTTGTCTCCGCCTTGTTGAGTTTATAAATGAGCCGTGCAGCGTCCCGACAGCGGAGTTCAGTCTAGCACAGTTATCGCTTCTCAATGGACACAACATGGCGGAGCGAGGCAGCCGCGGTCCAGTCGGTTCTGTTCTGCAGTGCTGCTGTTAAAGTTCTATGTGTTAGCTCAGGTTCTGGTGTACGCGGCGAACGGACACGGTTCTAACACAGTACGAAGAAAAAAAGTGAAAATGAACCGGGAGTGAAGAATCCGAGATGATGAACCGATACTCAACAGGTAGGAGAGACAAGTGTAAGGGTGCACGCGCCCAGCTCTTGTCTCCACAGTGATAACACTGTGGCGGTAAACACTTTACTTCTCCCATAAAGAAGAATAACAAACATGTCCAACTGTGTGGGGCGTTTGTCTTCATCACCTTGAAGGCTGCTGCCGCAGCTCGATAGCCAACTGTTTGGAAGGGCGGGGAGGAATTTGCTTGGACCGGTTCCTTCACGGGACATATAACTTAACATGGTCTGTTGGAAATTCTAGTCGGACACGTTTTAATAAAAATAATAACTTTACCACTGACTTTTCAGACATCCAGGACTCGGTGCAGGAGTGTGTGCCCTCCCCGCCGCTGCCTGCTGATCATGTGCTCAACTCTGGAGCTGTGCTATTCCCTGGTAGCTATTAATCCACAACACTGAGCTTTTATGTTTTATACAGGACTTAATGTTATGGCTATGGTGCTTTAACTCACTAGTTAGGAATAAGGAATGTTAATACAGACTTACAGAGCGTTTCTCAATGCTGTAGTTATTCATAAAATGTTGTATGACCATGTAACAATTTTCATTATGTATGCCAGACAGCTTGACTTGATATGGACACCAGTTTTCATGCACTCTGTTAATTGTGTGCTCTGTGCGCACAGGTGCTTTTGATCAGCATGGCTGCCATTTGATTGTGTTCCCAGTGGACGGACAAGCCAGACTCTCCTCAGAGCTCAGCAAAGCAGAAGTGGTGGACTTCATAAATTACTTTCTTCGTCTGCACAAGTATGTGGAGTCAGACTGGCTCATTGTATGTGCGAGTGTGTGGGTACCAGATGTACTGATGTATGGGTTGTCCATTCCACAGCAAGAAGCAGGAGAAGGAGAGCTTGGTGTCAGTGGTGGCCGATTTGAGGGAAGCGTCACTGCCTACAACTAAATTTATCGCTGAGACTTTGCTTTTGCTTGAGGTATTGTCCTGGTAGATTGCTCTGTGTGCTTATGCTCCTTCTGTTGAGTTTGTAGAATGTCCCATCCTAAAGAGACTTCTTCACTGCAGGAGAAAAGACTGGGAGGGAGGGGGTGTCACATGTGTGACTGATCACGTGCTTGGTTATTTAATAGAAAGCCTCAGTGAAATCACATTAGATAAGCACAATTATGTGGGAATCCTGCATTTTTGCAGCCACATAATACGTTTTTGTAGTTTTTGTGGTCGTAGTTGTTGGCTTGCTCTCAATAGTGCATACCAGCGTGTTAACATATTGCATTTTATTTTGTAATTACAGACTGCAAGATTGAGGAAACAACCTCATAGCTGCATTTTTTTCCTTAATTTATGTGTGGTGGTTCATTGGTATTAACTGCCAGACTTATTTTAAAGATGCAGGAACAGAGTGTGAGGGTGTCATTCATCATATATTATATCTATTATTACACGGGGAGATTCAAACAAGTAGAATAACATGGTACTGGTTGCATCATGGGTAATGGGTAGGATTTCTGTTGTTGGTCACGACAGCAGCATCAGTGACTTGGTGTTCCTGTTGGCCTTTCTGTTCTAGGAGCACAGGCGGATAATCCACAGTGTGTACATAATTCAACCCAAAAAGAAGGCTCTTCTCAAGCTGTTGCAGAAACCACTGGCTCCATCTGCCTCTTTTAAGGTGACTGAAGTGACATGTACTGATTGACCCAGATGTGACTTCAGTGAGTAATGCTCTTTTCATACTTTGCAGAGAGTCTTTTTGAAAGAAATCTCTGACCTCTCCAACTACATTGACCGAAGCCAGCTAACGGCGTCACTGGGCGGCTACTTTGTTTATTGTCATCAGAGCTGGGTAGCCTTCATTAAGGTAACTTATTAAATCAGTCAGTAGCTCTACATCATTTAGAGCCAGTTTCCATGATTTTGAACATTTTTAGCTAGCCATGCTAGCTATTGACCCACATAAAGCAACAAGGATGCAAGTAGGATTCTCTGAAGAATTAAAATGACAGTCTTTGTTTTTTATACATTTTAAAACTTGAATCAATGGAAAACTGATAAGTGTGCTGTTATTTTACTTTAATGCTACAGTATGTCACTTCCGCTTGTGCTAACATGATCCGTGTCAGTCCGCTGTGATCCTCCCAACTCTGCTGCACTCTGCTACGCTCTGCCCAGGCCTAGAGTAGTAGTTGTTGTTTTTGTCATGAAACAAAAATGGCTAAAAACTTAATGATAACTTAATGATAATAATTCAGACGTGAGAAGATGCAGTTAATTGTCAGTTTCAGTCTCGCAATAAATGAGCATTTTGTGAAATGTGTCTGATTCAAAGCAAAATTATGAAACGGTCTTGTGATCGGAGGGTTTAACACAGAGTAACATTGTGCTGCTCTCCTCTGCAACTGTGCGTGTGTTTTGTAGACACTAGTACATGCTCAGTTATCCTGCTTACGTCTGAATTACCACACAAATACTTACTTTATCTGATGTACAATAGTACAGGCAAAATATTTATTCCATCTTAATATTGCCTCTTTGTGATTGAGAGCGTGCTCAGCCCACTCAGTCAGAAGATGTTTTCAGTTGTGAATCCATTCATGAGATCCATCCAAGCGGTCTGTATTTATTGTTTGTTACCGTGGTGAAGCTTGTCCAAGTGCCTTGTATAATCAGCTGACCTCATTAGCAAGTGAAAGGGGTTCTGATTTCCATTAGATTATACATTCAGTCATGTTCCATGGGGACATTTATCCATGACCACAGTATTCATTAACCATGGCAACACTCTGCCTATGATTGACTTGTTTAGGATGCACTACACAATCTCCAGCAGACCTACATTTGGGTTGGGGATGTTAAATCCACAACTGTTATTGGCCCAGAAGCATAATTTAAGTGTGTGCCCTATGCCATGCCCTACACTGTAGCTCTTCCCAGAAATGTAACTATGTTACATGCTACTGTGATTGGTCTGCTGAGCAGCATTGCAGTAGTCATACCATACACACTATATCCTCCAACATCTCCTGTCTTTTCTGCATTGCAGTTTTTTAATTAAAAGTAACTATTAGCTCCAACTCCAAAGAGATCTGCTCAGTTTCAATTGACTTTTCAGCACTGGAGAAACCACACTGCCAGCTAGCCTTTTGGTGGAGTAATTGCAGTGCGACGCAGATGCATCAGAGTATAAAGGCTCACACGTGTAGCCTGCAGTATGGGCTACGTGTTGAATCTACACAGAAGCATAAATCAAGCCTAACAGTGAAGAGTTGGCATTTCAGATGTGAAAAACATAAACAGCGTTTTAATCTTATGATGATGGTTTTTAAGTGACTCTTGCTCTGCGCTGCTTCCTGCAGGAGATTGATGCATTTGTCCAGGACTTCCTGTCTGTGGTTCAGCGACTGCCCTCATGCATCTCCACCCTGCAGGCTCTGTCCAGGCTGCCACTGCCCACCACCTCCAGCGAACTCCAAACCTTCTGCTCTACCAACGAGGCTAAATTTCTGCATCTTAGGAGGTCAGATTCCAACTCTTCTTCTACTCCTCCTATAGGCCAGCTTTTGGTTCACTGCCTGCATTTACTGATTTGTTGTTTGATTTCCCACAAGGATATCACTGACAGTGCAGGTTAACGGTGTCAACAAAATAGTCAATTGTCTTTTCTTTTACACCTTTAAACTGTTATTAGTTTGTATCAGTTTGCATGTTCTGATGTGCAGGCAGCTGGGGCTGGATGAGCTGCTCAGGCACTGTGAGAGTGTGGTGAAGAAGCTGCGTCACCCTGAGATGGAGCCTTGCTACCAGGCAATGGCCGGCACCGCTCTGTTCACCAACACTGCCTTCGACATGCTCCAGAACTACAGCAGGTAGTGACTGAGCAGGCTGCTTAGTCCCAGAAAGTTCTGCTCCAATCCTAATCCTGTCCTGCAGTAACATCACCCATGCATACCATACAACAGTGGCCTTATGTTACTCGAGAGCTATACTGCAGTGCAGACATGACTGAGGTTTTTGTAGACTGAACAATGTTAATCTACAGAAAACTCATAGCATTTAGTAAGGATTTAAACTTAAGTATCTTTAGACATTTGAGACAGAAAGCAAGCACCATGTGGCATACATCATGTTAGAAATGAATTGATGATGCCAGCTATTAAGTCTTCTTTGCCTTTTCCAGGATAACTGCTGCTGTGGAAAAGGTGGAGCTGTTGTGGCAGCAGGCGTTTTCTAAGGCTCGACTGCAGCTGCGAGTGCTCCAACTGCGGGAGGACGCACTGCAGGTGAGTCGGACGACTATTTGGATTGGTTAATTAATGTCTGTTAAGCATTGTCCACTTCAAATTCAAATTTTTTGTCTCATACACAGTACAATATGCAGTGAAATGCTACTTTGGCTCCTATCATTTAAACTCCTATTCTTTATTCACATTACATGAATTGACCACCAGCTAAGCTTTATGACCACATCTTCATTTCTTGGGCATGTAGGTTTGCCCTCTACCACATCAGAAAAATCAGACCCTACATCTCTGAAAATTGTATCCAACTCTTCATTCAGCCACTTCTAATTCTCATCTTGACTACTGTAATACCCTACTAACAAGGCCACCTTCATGAACAAGCAAACCTCTTCACACATCAGATATGAGCTGCTGAGGTTGTAATACTGTACTCCTGTGACAAGTTGTGTAGCTGTGGTCAAAACGCAAGTTGACCTCGATGAACAGAATGCTTGTGCCTACAGGTCACAGAGCGGATTGAAACACTTCTTCAAGAGAAGCTTCAGCCCTACAAAATGGAGGTCGCCAAGGATGCTGCAAAGGCAGTGATGCTGGTGTCTCAGTTTGAGGGGTCCATTTATACTCCTGCGCTGGTAGATGAGCTGCTCTGTTTCATGACTTTGTGTAGCATGCAGCTTGTTTTCATGGTTTAAGATGTTGGTGTCTAAAAAAAAAACTGTCTCTCTTCTCCAACTTACCAGGCACTCGTTCGCTGTGCTGAAGATGTGATCCATACTTTAGCTGAGATCCTTCAGTTTGACAGTCAGAGCAGGGAGCACTGGGTGCTGGATCTGGAGAGGCTGAAGGAGAAACTCCACTCGGCTGTGCACTTCATTCTCCAAACCCTCAGGGCGGTTTGCAGCTACCATCAGTACTACAAAAAGGCAAGTTCTGCTGTAGTGTGGGAATGAGTGACTGGTACTGTGCACATTGCGTTTCCTGAACCTGTTAACTGCTCTGCTTGCAGGCCAACAGATGGTACACTCAAGTCCTCCGTGAGAACCTCCTTCAGGAGCTGCTGTCCGGTGTTAATGCAGACCGTGTTCCCACACAACAGCAGAAGAGAAACTGGGGTTCCATTCCTGCATGGAGGCACAAACTGTCCACTTTCCTGAAGAATAACCCTCCTCCTAGTATGGAGGAGCTGCTTCATTTGGATCATCTGGCTAATGTCATTCCAGATGATGAAGTCCAGAAGGCTGGGAAGCAGATGTCTCAGAGGTAAGTTTGAGATGAGATTATAAGAGATGTCTCTATTAGTCTTAACGCTACTAGAGATTACTATATTTGGCTACATGAATGAAATAAATGCAGTATTCTGGTGTGACTGAATAAATTAACCTCATTTTAATGGACACTAGTAGTTCCACAAAATCAAGCATGGAACAGACTGTCTAAGCAGAAACAGTGCTGACACACTGACAAATGGATGCCTTCTTGTCTATAGCAAACACATTACTTTTTATTCATCAGGTGCATGACTTTGAGGAAACTTCTAATGTCTTCGGGACCTGTGGCAGTCGGTCGCCTCCAGCTTGCCTTACAGTGGCAGTATGAGTTGTTGAGGAGCAGCCATGTAAATCAGACCTCTGCTAACGATGGTGTGCACACAACAGCCAAAGACCTTCAAGACAGCCCTTTAGATTCCAGCCTCAATAAATGTGAACTCAGTAAGGAAGTGGCCCGTGTTCCTGAAACGTCTCCTTCGACTGCATTGCCTGGGATGATGTCAGCTGATGGCAAACCTCCCTCCCTCAGCTCGTTCGACTCAGGCTTTGACGGAGCAGGAAGCAACCAGCTTGAGGCCTGGGGAGGCAGGGAAGGAGTGGATGTTCTGACTAGGTCGGCAGGGAACAGTGACTCTGTAAAACCTGTCATTAGCCAGCCCCTAATCCATGAAGAGACCATCGCCAGCATTTCAGATTCTGAGGATCCCACTGAGGTGTTTGACTTCGGCTCTGTGGGGAACTCATCCAGGGCGAGCATCCAGATCATCCCTAAAGTTACAGTGGAGTCCCTCAACTTTGAGATCAAAGTGAAGCGCTCAGCTGCCCTACCCAACAATCCCTGGCTTGGCTTGCCCATGGACAATCTGGAAAACTCCTACATGGTCACCATCACTCAGAACCCAACACCACAGAAAAGAGACCCAAAATTTCAAGAACCTTCAGACACCCACAATAATGCGAACAACACCCACAGACCACAAGATCACAGTGATCCTACAGAGACGGAGGTGATGAGCTGCACACAGTCCAGAGCGTCGCACAGCAGGGACTGGATGTTGCATTCAGAAAGCAATTTGGACGATTCTTCGTTGAGTCCCATCGGCAACATACTGTCCAGCACTATTACAGATGAAAGGGACAATTCTGTCTGCACCACAGAGGGAGTTCCTACTTTTCTCTGGGATTCATATGACCTCCATCATCAGAATACTCTGGATGGGTAATGTTTCTAATCTACCTCAGCAGCCTCAGCGGTCGCAATTAATAACTGACCTTTACCTTTACTTAGTAGTAGTTAGACCTGTCTTTACAACTGGGTGTGGCACATTCAGTTTGCAATGTTAACTTTATCGCCTAAAATACATAATATGGTAATGTGAGTTGGATTTTTTTTTTTTTTTTTTTTTTTTTTGTTCTCATGTGGCCAAGTAATCTGTAACCAGAGTGTCTGGTAATATGCTATTCATGCCCCTGGCTAGGTTATTACTATAGACAGCAAGCTGCTTAGAGCAAGAAATGAATTTCCTTGAACTTGACATGTTTAAACAGTCTCATAAGATACTTTGGTTACAGAAGAAAGACGTGTCTGCTGTGCCTCACTGCTGCAAAGTGAATAGTGAACAATGCTTAGGAGTGGTGCTTAAAAATTAAACATAATGGTAAATGCTGAAACATAGTTTCGTCAGTTGACATTTGTTATTATACCCTACTGGTCATAACTGACAAAGTATGAGTCATACCATTTATTTAATTTAGATTTTTTTAATTATCTAATTTTAGGAAAACTAAAATTTTTGGTAGGGCAGGGATAGCTGGAAAACGAGGACACGGCCATTGAGGACCACTGTTGGGAACTCCTTGACTCTTGCATGAAAGTACTGCAGATATTTAAACACTATCAACACTGAGCCTTGTTTTTTAATCATTTTTAAAAATTGGTTTTGTTTAGCTGCCGTGAAATTGGAACTGAGCAGCCATTACTGTGACGCATCATTTACTTTCCAGGAAATGTTACTGTGGTAAAATAGAAAGTAGAACTAAGTTTTCTGCATCTAAAAAATGCAGACTGAGAAATTACCTTATCTGCTGCAGTATAACACAAATGATCTAGTTGCATTTGCCATTCTTTTCTTTTTTTATATCTAGTGCGATTGATCTGTCCCTAAAGGACTGGGATGTGAAGGAGCAGGAGGATTTGAGGGAGGTAGAGAAAATCCTGGACAGGGCTGATGAAATACTGGAGGTAAGAAACAGCTGCTGTCCAGCTTGTATCGCTACAGCCTGATGATGTGTCTTCATCCTGCTGTGTCTTGATTTCTCACTTGGTCTGACCAGCAGTCAAACAACGTCTTGTTACAGGAGGAAGAAAATGTTCTGGCTCAGGAGGCTGTGCTGGAGGCACTGCTGAAGTCAGAGCACAGACACAGTCAGTGGCCACTGTGTTACACCGAGGACCAAACTGGTATGGTACGTTCAGCACAGATCAAATCAAAGATGTCAACTGATGTTGGAGGGCTGCTCTTTGGTGACCTTTGGTTTGATAGTATTCCAATCAGGTGCTGTATTTTCCGTTTCCTAAAATTAGACACTACTGTCTTCAAACTTTTAGTTTTTGAGCTTTGACCTCCTGAGGGGTGCTACTCATGGTTGGTAATGACATCCATATCTTCTGTCAAGCCCAAACAAACCTTGGTTAGTGATTATCCAAGTGTACTAAATTTTGGAGCTTGATGTCCCTACACTAGTTTTATTTAGTCACGTGATTTTGGATATGTTAACCGCTAGGATTTCTTGTTTGTTAACTTTTTTTTGGCACCCTCTCATTCTTCTTACCTGTAGCTTTGTGTATAAGTTACTGTTGTGCTCAAAGGTGTTTCAAGCACAGATGCGTTTGACCCATTTTCCTATCTTAAAACAATCGTGCCCTTATTGAAACTATTTTTTGCCCTTTTAATTCCTCTTGTTCATGTTGTCTAAAGCATCAAATTGTGTAGGAATCTGCCAGTATTACATTAATTTTAGTTCTCAGGACAGTGCATCCACTCAGCCACAGTGGAAGGTTAACAAAAACAATGAATTTGGTGCCACTTCTGAGGATATTTGCTTAATTCAGATTACTGAACATCAGAAAGTTTAGAATTTTGCACCAGTGGTAGTTGTAAATATCATACCTGAACACTGAACGTGTGTTAAAAATAATCTTTTAATGACCACTGTGAACAAAAGTAATGTTTACAGCAAGGTAATGTGCTCCAGTGTTCACATTAGCGCCTGACTCTTGAGCCAGTTTTAGCAATGGTGTTGTCAGAGAGCCAATGAAACGGCAGCTTCAAGTCACATTTTTGAGCAGTGTGCCTTTTATTGAACTGTGCTTGATAGAATGTGCAGTGTTTTGTTTTTTCTCATTAGGCTTTATCTGCTTTTGCTCTTTTGTAAAGATGTCATCCAGTGAGTTGACTGAAGCTGGAGTTCTTGGCCTCGAGGATTCCCTTGAGACTGCTAAATCTGACACCTTGAGCAAACACACAATAGCTGGATTTGTAAGTGAAACTAAGGCTCTAGAAGCTAATACAGTAGCTACTTACAACAGGCCAGACCTGCTGACAGAGCTAAGGGAAATCCATGCCCTGGATGAGCTGATCGTCAAGGAGAACTTGAAGGTCCACGAGCTCCGATGCCATCAAGAAAACTCCAACGCAGAACTCTCAGGGAGCAAGCCGCCGGACACAAATGAGCTGTCACATGTGAGCAAAGAGAGGGAGGCTTTCCGCCTAAAGATAGAAAAGGAGAAAAGAGAAGTGGAGAAGCTTGAGAAGAGTTTGGACAAAGAGGGTTCAAGGAAGGGGAGAGCTAGAAAGGTTGTAAGATGTTCGATAATGGAGAAGGTTAGAGCTGAGAATAAGGAGGACCAAGCACTCTGTGATGCGCTTTTATCACATAGCTCGCAGAGAACCTACTCAGCATCTAAAGATGCATGCAAGGCTGAAAATATTAAAGATAAACTTGGTCCTGATAAAGATGCTACACCAGAAAATCATGTGCCTCAATGTCAAGGTCTTACTGGCTCTGAGGCTGATCAAATAAACAGTACTCCCAATTTGAAGGAAGCTCCTGAAGAGGTGGGAATCCAGCCTCAGGGATGCATCTATGAGAGGGAACTAGCTGTATCTGGTGAAGATGCTACCATATGCAAACCAGAAGCTTCTTTAACCCCTGAAATGAGGCCAGATGATGGAGCATTTGACCCAGGTGGAAAACCCATTCATATGCCAGAGCCAAGAAAAGTCTCACTTCCTCTGAACGACGACCTCGCAGAACATGAAACTCCTCATTCCACAGAGCTGCTCGATGCAGGCCTGCTTTCAGTTTCTCAGGACCTGGATTTTGTGCAACTTGACCTGCAGAATAAACCCCCTGATTTCCCGTCAGAGAATGTGACTCCAGCTGTGAATAACGTCATTCTCAATCCAAACGTAAAGGAACACAGCAACAACAATAACAATAACCACCCAGAGGAAGGCAGGCTGTTGTTGGACCACTTGTCTGAAACGGCTGCTAAAGATGAAGCACATACATCAGTGGTACCTGCAAGTTTGCCTCATTCAGATATACATCAAACAGTGGAAATGGAGACTTTGTCTCACACTGATGAGCCCCCACATGAACACTCAGCACCGCAGCAGCCTCTGGAGTTTGATCCTAGTGAAAGAAATGAGCTAAACGGAGGCTTGTCTGATGCTGTTCAGAGCTTTGAATCCATGAGGGTATCAGGATCTGGGTCACCTGGGATCCAGGCCCAGCTTAACATCAACACAAGAGAGGTATGTGCAGTGTGTTCACGTCACAGTAGCAGAATAGAAAGTTGTTACTAGTCGCACTGTAGTTCACAATGCTTGTCTTGTTAGCTCAACTAAACTTAACTTCGCTAACTAAGATTGTTTTCGCCGTCTGTTTCTCTCAATATAAAGACACGGACAAATTAGCTGCCACCTTCCCAGAAAAATGAAGAACCCATAGGTTTATTTAAAATGATGTAAAACTATTTTACATCAGTTTTTATTTTTTTTTCTCATTACCACCAAACTGTTTGTTCTATTCCCTTTGGAAACTTTTAAAATCTTATGTTGCCACCTCTGCTTTTCTTCTTGCCGAGTGGAAAATTGGAGGTCAAACGTCACGAGTTTTTAAGATCTCCAACTTGCCAGGATAAGACATCTTAACATCAGATATTGATGAAATGAGAAAACACTATTTATGAGCAAGAGCATTTTGATCAAATGTATTGAATATTTCATTGCAGGTGTCCCACTTTAAGATGCCCGTAATACTGGACACTGGATCTGGTCTGATGAAAGCAGGATTTGCAAATCAGGATCTCCCTAATGTTATATTTCCAACAATAATTGGGATGCCAAAATATGAGGTATGGGTCATTTAGAGAATGAATTTTCCAATGTGGCTTTTCCTCTAGATGTCTGATCTAATGATTGTTGTCTTTGCAGGAAATTATAAATGGTAACCTTGAAAGGGAGTCTTACATTGGACACGAGGCCCAACACATGAGAGGGGTCCTAATTCTGAAGCACCCCATAAAGAACGGCATCATTCGCAACTGGGATGACATGGAAAAAGTAAGCCGGCGTTGAAACAGTCATTGTATGAGATGTGATGACACTGTTTAGTTATGTCTAAAAGCATCCTGCTTGTTAGAAGAAAACGCTTCACTCTTGTCTGTACTCATAGTGGAGTCTAGTGTTGGAAGCATTACTGCACCATGACAAGTAGACGCTTCCTCAACTAACCTGAAACTAACTTTGGTTTTAGATTTGGCATCACACGTTTCAGCAGCTGCGTGTGGATCCAGAGGATCACCCCATCCTGCTGACGGAGGCTGCCATGAACCCCCTGGAGAACCGGCAGCGCATGGTGGAGATCATGTTCGAGTGTTTCAATGTTCCCTTCACCTATGTGGCCATGCAGGCGGTGCTGGCCCTCTACACAGCAGGAAAAACAACTGGTAATGCTGTCTTTCCATTTGTCTGTTTATGCAGTGCAAGCTCAATGTGTTTTGTGCCGTTGGTTATAACAGAACTTGTCCTTGTAGGTGTGGTGTTTGACTCTGGAGACGGGGTGAGCCACAGTGTACCTGTGTTTGAGGGGTACTGTCTACCTCACGCTGTGCAGCGCTTCCCTCTGGCTGGTGCAGATGTTACAATGCAGCTTACAAAGGTCAGCATGAAAACACCATGCACTTCTCCTTTTTAGTGCTGAGTAGGAAGTGTGAGCCAACATCCATTTGTCAGTCACTGAATAAATGTTGTGTGTACAGCTTCTGCAGGAACAGGGGGTGTGCATGCGCACCACAGCAGAGATGGAGATCGCGAGGGAGATGAAGGAGAAGTGCTGCTGCGTGGCTCTCGACTATGAAGCCGAGCTGACTGAGGGGGTGTCGTCCTGCAGAGAGATGCATTACACCATGCCAGACGGTCACATTGTCACCCTCAACACTGAAAGGTTCAGGTAACTGCACACACGTCCTGTTTCAGACGTTCACTCCAGCCTTCGCTAGTAAGTAGAAAAACAGGATCCAGCCATGTCGGGTTCCTAATTTTCTAGAAGTATATGCAGTAAAGCTCTAGAAATGGTAGTGTTGGTGTTTCTTTTGGTTGGTCCACCACTTTGGATCTAGACTCATAGATTGTTAATTATTTGATGGATTTACATGTTAAATGTTGTATATTGACATTTTATAACTGCTATAGGATGAGTCCTAGTGGTCCTTGAGCTGCTTTCTGCAGTGACTGTGAAACTTAGTGAAGCTCGTCACTCTGGTCCTCTGACATTTGAGTTTAGGGCTAGCACTAATGTTAGGTCAGGATTTAACTACATATTTTCTTTAATAACCAAATACCTGCAAAACCAGCAACACTCAAGTTGGCCTCAATTATACTAAGTCCATGGAGGAACTCTGAGATCCGTTATCCAGCACAGCCAGTGTAGAGCTTAACAAAGCCAGGCTTAAGAGCCTCTTCTACATAAAAGGCTGCTGTTATATGAGTGAGTTTTCTATCCCCAACCCAGGGCACCTGAGATTCTGTTTAAACCAGAGCTGATTGGACGAGACCATGATGGGATGCACAAGAGCGTCTTCAAGTCGATCCTCAGCTCAGACATTGACCTGCGGCGCACCTTCCTTGGAAACATTGTGTTGTCAGGTAACAGTTGTTCCCTGTTAAAGATGCGCTCCAGCTGTGCCACTTCACGTTCCAGTGCTTTGACTGTGCTTCGCATTTTTTGCTGAATGGTTTCTCTCTTGCCGAAGGCGGGAACACTCTGCTTGCCGGCCTGCCCGAGCGGCTCCAGGCTGAAGTCCAAGGCCTGCTCCCTGCGCACACGGTGGAAAGTGTTCGCGTCACCAGCCCAGCAGACAGAGACTTCTCAGTGTGGAGCGGAGGAGCGGTGCTGGCCAGCCTGCCCACATTCAGCAGCGCGTGGATCAGTCAGGGAGAATACGAGGAGTACGGGCCGCAGATTGTCTTCAGGAAGTGCTTCTGAGATGGACTAGTAGTGCATAGTGAAAGACCTGCAGACTTCTAGTCTGCTAGGTGATACGATAGACGCACAGCTCTAAGTGACGTCGGTGCCATGGATTGATCTGAGCCTCCGCAACCCCTTTTAAATATGTTGTGCACGGAGTCATTTAATCCCTCGTCATCAGTGTGGATCTTGATAGGACTTAATGTACCGAGATCCACCAGTATAACAGGAATGAGTTTGTGTTCATAAAATTCCTGTCAGTTGTCGTCATTGTCCTTTAAGAACCTTTTGTCTGTCTTAAATTTTCCTCTTTTAGGAAACGTGTCCTGAGAGTGTAAGTATGCAAGTCTGTGGTGAAGGGACTAGAATTGAAGCTGGCCTTTAATTGAAGTCTGCCAACTTTGTTTCCAGAAAAAGCAGCTGAGAGAAGAAACTCAGTGTGATGCCTTCAATTATATATGGAATTTATATCAAATTAATTAAATGACTAAGTAAATTTGGTCTAAGTAATGATATTTTTATGTGTTATATGTGGTGAAAATTGCCTTATTTTTTTAACATGGATCAGTGCAACTGTTCAGCGTTCACAAGTAGAATTGTACAGTACATTTTGTTAAGACTGCAGCAGTAGATGATCTCGAATGATGAGGGAAGCATTAGGGAGATTTTTAGGGGAGATAATAGTGCTCATAATATAACTATAATAACTTGATGTGCTTTTTTCTTATGACATCAGTATACTGAAATGTGATGTGCTTTTCTTTTTTGAAGAAAATGACAAAAACCCATCCATATAATCCTCCTAGCAGTGGCCCTAATGCCTATTAAATATGATGATTCCAAACACATTTGCAGTTGCTGCACTAACGTGGACTGAGGAGTGAAATGAGTTGTTAGTTTGTGTGGTGTATTTCTAATGTGTGCCTCGTGCTCACCTCTGAGGAGGACTTATTGGTTAAACACTAGTCTCCTGAACCTTACCTGAACCCAAACCCTGTGGTACCAATGGATCCCATCGGGTTCAATTCAGGTATCCACCCTCTAATTCCAGGAGACTGTTGGCTGAGTCTTGCCGCAGGGTCTTTATGCACTTGGTAATGAAGTGAAGGTCTGTGGTGAACCATGTGAAGTACAGTACAGGTCTGCTGTCTTGGATACTTGTACATTAGTATTTTGTATAAATGTTTTAATTGTGCCACAATTGTTGCATTCATATTACCATGATTTGACAAAGTTACCTTTTGTTATTTATACTTGCTTGTTTTTTATCTACCTCTTTTTAACTTTGCATGAATTTGTGTTGCATGTAATTAACCTGCACCTTCTTGTACTGCTGTGGCTGCATGTTTCTTTGTATTTTCAGAACTGCCTCTGGAAAAACATGGGGTTGTGACCTAACCAGCTCAGACTCACCATGAAATGTGACTGAAGGAACTCGAGAGTAAAATAGATGGCATGGAACTGTCAGTCTACTTTACTGGCTGTAGTACAGAGAGAACTTAAATGTACTTTAACAGTTTGCACCATCTAGCAATGTTTCACCAAAATGTGCTATTTATGTCATGTATGTTAGTTTTTATAATAAATATTTTAATCATGTTTATGTTGAGTTTATTTTCCACTGTAAATTAAGTAAATGTTCATACTCAGTGTTTCTAGTCTAAGCAGGAAATACTGTAAACGGTAAAATACCTCAATGAATTTTGCACCTGTTCATACACAATTAGTATCATTCAGGACACAAATAGCTTCCTGCTCTGGTTGGTTCTCTGAGTTACAGTGGAAGGTATATTGCGTAAAAAGCCTTCAACTTTGTCAGATATCCATTTACCTTCAGAGAAACTTTTAATGGCTGTTTGGACTGAACTCAGTGTATCAGTTACATAGGAAACATCTCCTGGAGAGGTCTCTTTCTAAAGACCCGTATTAACAGTGGAAATGTGTTTGGTATTTGGTTTGCCACTATACTAACCCTGTTCTGATAGAATTTACCTGTAACTGCTTTACTATGGCGCCCTCTAGTGTCTCCTGAGGCGTCATGCACTTCTGGTTGACACCGTTACTGTGGCAACCGGTTAACAACAAGTAGCTGTGAATATAACCCAGCCAGGTTTATCAGTACTAGTTAAACTAAGTGTAAGCTAGTTACTAGTTAGCTACTTTCTTTATAATGTCTCGAGCTCACGCAGAAAGCGTGATAAAAAAGATTATCCGTGAAATAGTACACGGATGTGCTGTGAGGGGACATGTTGTGTCGGACACTTTGGTGGCTTTCATGGTCAGTAACCTGAGTTAACCTAGCTAATGTTAGTTATCAGTAGCTAGCTAGCTAAGAAAACATGTTAATGCTTCATACACATACACGTTACTGTAGGTGTAGATTTTCACGTCAAGAACCCATTTTAATTCATGTGAAACTGGAAAAAGCTACTATGAGAGTAAAAATATAACGGCTAATTATTCTGTCTGTAAAAATACATCTAACAGCTAACCTTTTTTTATGTCTTCAGGTGAAGGCTGTTGTGTTGGACCCAAGAAATGGGTTTAACGTTGATCGGACACTGACTAAACAAGATGTCCAGAAACTTGAAGAGGTAATTTAACGGAGTGTATAGATTTTTTTTTCTTTAAATAATGAGACCATTTATCCTCTAGTTCCTTTTCAATTATTATTATTATTATTCAAATTGCATCTATTGGAATTGAAAAACATGTATTTATGGGGGTGTAGCAGTTGTTAGACAGTGGTAGTATATTAAAAATTATGAAATTTAAGGCGTTTAATGATATAATAATAATAATAATGTATTTTTGGCTGTAACCGCGATGTTTGGGTCATATGTAGGGTTTTTAGTAATACTGGAGTCAAAGCTACATATTCTATCCAGAAACCACACATAAAATCTACTTTGTATCTTGTTTCTTTACTTATTCTTGGTGTTGTTTGGTTAATCAATATTTTTTTTTGCAACAGGAAGTTCTGAAGCATTTTGATTTTGTTAAATAAAACTTTTTTTATTTACCTCTTAACTTGTGGTCTAAAAGTGTATTGCATACTGTATGTTTTTAATTGTAGAAATAAAATCTCCCCTCAGGTTGATATAATTCCCACAACACCACACCACAGCTCATTTTCAGATCTCTGTTTTTTTTACAGCTATGTTTGGAGAAACTCATGGAAAAGTGCAGCCTATCACTTGACACGATCAAAATGCAAGTTTATTTTGACATGAATTATACCTCCAGACGTAAGTAATAATAATCAATCAGTGTTGTTACACTAATTAAAGCCAGAATATTTAAGCTTTTACATGATGAATGTGTATATTATCTATACATTAATTTATTACACACAGTTTTGACACTGTAATGTCCTGACAGAGTGTAACATTTATTCAGTAATTGTTTATAAAGCCTTTGGCTAATATCAGCAAAACGCAAAAGATTCTGACTGAGCAGATATTTTGTGCGTTTTTTGCAGGTGAGTTTCTGGAGGAGATCCAGCGGTTGGTGGAGTCCAAGCTCAGCACCGTGAGCAGAGCGATCACTGATAGCAGGGTGAAAACACGAGAGGAACTAGATGCTCTGTACCGTAAAATCGTCACTTACGTCGTGCTGCGCTCTGGCATGGGCTCACCTAGAGATGTCGGCACTATGCAAGAAGCTACAGGTTTCACTCTCACTTGCTTTTTTAAATTATGAAATGTTGATGTTCCAGTACATCAGAGAACACGAGCTGTGTCTGTGAACTGTACCACAGACTTTAGAAATAAAGTTTTTAGTCAGTGAACGCAGAGTCACACACGTGTCCAGTTTTGCATATTTTTACCCACAAAGCTTTGTACCGGACCCATTTCCTGCACATCTGACCTGTTAGGACCTGCCAACACACCTTTACCTGTAGACTATGTTAGTTTTAGTTTGAAACTGTGCCTCTTTACTTCAGCCTCCACCCTCCCACATTGTCAATTTTTACCTGCGTCTGTAGCTGCATTTTAATTAAAATACATTTTTATCCATTACAAATTATTTGTGGACTATTCTCAACACATACTACATTACACCGATGCATAAATCCTCTGGAAAGACATGGTGTGAAAGAGCTACTGGTCTGCAACTTGAATATTAACTGAGAACCAGAACTGAACACCAGTCCACCAGTACCAGACCTCTCTGATGCTGCTGTGGCTGTTTTGGAGAGGGTCCCTGCACTTTGTTCCTTCTCTTTGCCATTAAGTTTTCATCATTTTAAAAGTGTACATCTATATCCTGCCTTTTTTTTTCCATTTGTCTTTGTCTCAGCTGCTGTGCAGAGCGTTTTCCCTCACACTGAACTGGGATCCTTCATGGTGCTCCTGAAGAGGGACAAGGAGCAGCAGCTCAAAGAGCTCAGCATGATCGTGACAGGGATCCGACTCTTCAACAAAGCCAGTAAAAAGCCAGAAGAGGAGACTGACCTCCATGAACTCAGTACAGTACACAAGCCTGCAGACATAAAGTGCCCTGTGTTCTTAGTTATGAAATGTGCTATATGCATCTCAGGATAATTATTATATTGCTTCTTACAGTTATGTGAAGTTCCATGTCACAGGTTCCCACAGTGAAGAAGAGATATTATTATTATTAATATTATATATCTGTTTGTTATTTAAATACTTAGTTTTACATTCCCTGTTCAGTTCCCACAAGTCTCAGAGAAGCTCTCCCAGCTGTATGTGAGCGCATAGAAAAGGAGCTGAACATATCTCAGAGTTTGGCCTGGAAGTACACCGCTGTGCTGGAGAAGCTAACAGACTCTGACAGTCAGAGTGGTCAGAGTGAGGTTCCCATCGTCCTGCTCAAACAGGCTCTCTACAACGCCAGACAGCACGAAGTTTTCCTCAAAATGTTACTGGTGAGGAAACACTAGCTCGTAATTATAGTTTGTGTAAGTGTGGTATTTTCATGTACGCTAGTCAGCCACAACATTATAAGCACCTGATGGTTGTAATGTTGTGACCAATAGGTGTATATATTCAGCATAATGAATGCCCACTTACATTTAATTGTTTATTAAGAAGGAAGGTGTTGTGTCCTTAGTTTAATCATTATGGCTTCTCCCTCGACTACCAGGCTGACGCATCTTTCTGTGCTAAGACTGTTGAAGCCCTGCAGATAGAACTCTCATCGCAGGTGAAACTGCTGAAAGAAACTGTGCAGCCAAAGACAGCTGTACCCACTACAACAGTTTATGTAAGTATTATGTATACTGCTATTATGTTCCCGCTCTTATTGTATTGTGTTATTATTTCTTATATTTTAGAAAAGATACATACACTCACATACACATACAGAATTAGCTTTCAGTGTGTTGTAGTTACATTTACAGTTACAGTTACAAGTTCTGAGAAATTAAAACACTGAAGAACTGTTCTATTGGATTCCATTAGATTGTACAGGTGTATCTAATAAAGTGGCCAGTGAGTGTATACTTGTATACTTATATGTGTGTACATGTATAATTCTCACTGAGTGACTCCCAGCTGTGTGATTATTGCTTAGGATATAATCATATATTTGAATAGATACTTCTTATTTAGAAAATATAGAAATCATTTTCAAATTCTTACATTGTTATGACCTTATTACCCAAACTCAGCATCTTGTTCCTTTGTAGCTACTGTACAGATACAGAGTTAGTACAAGTTCCATTTAAATATAGTTTATATTATAATTGTGTCAGTTTTTGTTATTTCCACAGCCTCATTTATCTTATTCCTCATGTATCTTTTCAGCCACTGTTCAAGGCTCTATCAAAGCTGTGGACTGGGCTTCAGGACGAGGCTGAGCTGCTGAACATCCTCCATAACATCATGCTCAATCTGCAGCCCTACCTTGCCTCTCAGGCCAAGATTTTTTCTGAACCTTATTTGGACGGCCTTCTGGAGTCATCAGAGATGAAGACAGATGAGCAGAGGATGACTGAGTCCTCAGGTGTGGCTGACATCCCTTACAGATACAGTCTGCCAAGTGATCAGTTCCATGCTGTCTGTGTCATATAAAACTAAACCTAATTACCTGTGTGCTTATCTTAAATGTGTTTTTTTTCCATTCTTGTGTCCAGATGAGCGCATTGTTCCAGCTGAAATGAAGGCGCAGGAATGGCTCCTGCCTGAAACAACAGCCAGTTTTAATGACCTGCCCCTACAGTACAATGGGATGTGTGGCTACAGTCTTGTAAGCAGAGATGGGCTTCTACTCCCAGGTAATGTTCTCACAAATCACCAGTATTACCCAGGAATTGTATTTGTGTTCTTTCTGTCATGTTCAAGCATACAGATAACGACCTCAGCGTGCTTTGGAGAAGGCAGGTTGCATGAAGTGTCATCATAGCAGATTAAACCAGGCCCAATTTGACTTTCCTTTTTTTACGTTTTTACTTTTTAGAACCTGGTACTTTTTTTGGTTCCAAGTGAATCAGGGTGATACCAAAAAGATATGTGAAAGGGCTGAAGACCACTCATTAGTCAGAGACTACCTTCACTACTGTGTCTTCACTGTGCAAGTTGCACACACCTGCCATTTTTTTTACAATGTCAAGCTATTCAGCAAAGTGTCAAAAGGGTCTGAACCATCAGCTGCACACAGCTACTGAACGACATCTAAGCACTTAAGTGTTAATAGGTAGAGTTTGAAGTAGATGGAAGCTAAATATGGCGATAGACCTGCATAGAACAGTGGGAGGGAGCCTCTCCATGGTTCAATCCATCCATCCATTGACGGTTTTGCTTAACGCAGGTTGCATTGGTATCAGGTTAAGTAAGAAGGGCAGATGCCCTTCCTCATTGCCATGTCTAATCCTGAGGGGTTCCAAGACCAGGAAGGATTAAAATTCATCAAGTGGCTACTTTGTTAAGTATTATGACAAACAAAGGAGAAAACCTCAAAATACACGCAAATGGTGGTCAGTCAGTTACATAGTCAACCACAGCACTACAGAATTCTGCTGTCTATCCAACAGCAACTGTCTGTAACATCCTGAGTAGTCCATTTAACTTTGAATATTCTGCACATCATTTGCAGGTAATCCTCACATTGGAGTCCTCAAACACAATGAAAAGCTTTATGTCTTTAGCTCCAAAAAAGCAGCCTTGGAATTTTCCTCCAGTCCAGACAAATACATGTCAGAGATTGCAGAAAAAGCCAAGCTCTCCCCAGAACTCATTCAGCTCCTCAAACTCCACCAGCAGTTTTCCAGTGTCAGTCCGTACTCCGAGGTGAGCATTCTGATTTTGAGTCTGTCCATGTGAGCCAACATTTGGTAATAGTGTAAAAAATAACTGCTGCATTTTTAGTGTTTTACTTGTGGTTTTGCAGATACAGCCCGGAGAGACTTTACTAGTAAAACCCATGACAAAGTGTGACAGTGGTACACAAACTGACATCCACCCGGTGGAAACAAACTTTGACAGATCATACGACTGGAATGAGTGGGAGCTGCGACGAAAAGCTATCAAACTGGTGAGCAAAGCAATTGAAAAAGTTTTTTTTTTTTTTTACTGGCAGGTAGCTGTGTTTGTCCTATAACATGCATGAAACCATACAATTCTGGTGAAGTGCTTACAACTCACTGTACTTAAATCTATATTTCTACTATTTTCTTTATGATTGTCACGAGGAAAGATTACTGTAAATACTGTGGTATCACTGATTAGGACTGTGATCATCTGTTTTGGCCCGGACATAAAGAACCTAGTTGGTGAATGACAAATCAATGTAATGATAAATTAATGTTTCATATTTCATAAATCTAGGCTGATCTTCTGACCAAAGTCACACACTCAACTCAGACTGATCTGAGCCACATGAGACGGGAAAATGTGACTCAGACATGGCTGCCCAAGGACGCTGCCAGTCAAAGCAAGAGAGACGGTGAGAGTAGCGTGCCCAGACCTCAGGTCTACCTGGCAGGTCTGAGGGGACAAAGAGATGGATGTGTGGTCAAAACAAACCTGACCAGATCTGTGGATGAATAATCAATGTGAACTTTTAAATGGTTGCATGATGTTAAATAAAACTCTATATAATGCAAGTGATCAGTTTTATTCATTTTACTGTTGCACAGACAAAAGCACAGATAGAAAATAATAGTATAAAGCAACCCTCACATGCTTATTTTTTAATAGTAGTATATTTGCAGCTGTTACCTTCTGAACTTATTGAAAACATCTGCAAATTAACTGGTTATTTAACTGTTGATGCTATAACTCCCATATTTGTTGCTTTTACTTATATACTTGTACTTAAATTTTGTCATGTGTACAAAGTAAAGTCAGAAGGGCATCAGAAGTGTCAAACTAATCCTGAACAGACAGACTGATGTTCTTCACAAGGCAAAAACACACTTTGTCTTAGTGGCTTCATCTGAATGTGACAGAAATTGATTTCATTAAAATATACAGTGTATATGCCTGGTTCTGCTGGAGGTTTCTTCCTTTCTTAAAAAGGGAGTTTTTCCTCTCCACTGTTGCCTAGTGCTGCTCAAGGGGGATTTGTTGGGTTTTCCTTATTATTTAGTTGTATTATAAGGTCTTAACCCTTACATTGTAAAGTGCCTTGAGATTACTTTTGTTGTAATTTGCACTATATAAATAAAACAGAATTGAATTGAATTGAGTATACTTTTTAAAAATACTTTTATTGGTATTGGCATATTTCATCACAATAACTATGCTGTACACATCAGTAAAGTGAAATGATGGTTTGTGCAGTAGATTTTTGTGTGACATTTTGTTGATTCTAGCTGCGAACACTCAGATGAAAGTCAGAGAAACTTGGGACAAGAATGACATTTAGTGTCTTCACCACTTTTAGTAGATCTTTCCAGTTGGGTCTTTAACTCTAATATAACTGACTGCCTTTTTAAAAGCGTGTGTCCTTCCTGCAGTATTTTACACAGACCAAAAAACACCATATGTAAAATGTATAAAATGCAATGGCCCTTTGATTGGCACTGATTTCTCAGACACTGATATTGCTTAAGTGTTATGTAGTAGATGTGTTGAAACTAGACTGTTACAAATTTAGGCCTTGTGCCGGGGACACTGTTTACTGTAACTTGATAGTAAGTGTGCAGGAAGTTGCTTTGAAAGGACACACACAGTTCCATTACAAGTACCAAAGCTGAGAGGCTTAATCCAGGTGAACTGTGCCTCACTTCAAAACACCAAAGGAGAATATGTTTTTGAAGTCATCATGTGCTGCCACAACAGACGGTTTCCAACAAGGTGCAAACTACAGGTAACATCCAATCAGATTCTTTGGACAGAAACTGAAACCAAGATTAACTTGTACCAGAATGATGGGAAGAGAAAAGTATGGTGAAGAAAAGGAACGGCTAATGTTCCAAAGCATAACACGCCGTGTGTTAAACGTGGTGGAGGCAGTGTGGACATGTATACCTGCCAGTGGAGCAGGCTCACTGTGACTGTAGCAGGATGCATTCTGAGGTGTATAGGACTATACTCTCTGCTCACATTCAGCCACATGCTACAAAACTGATAGCAAAGAGCTTCACAGTGCAGATGAATGATCAATCAATGGCCAAGTCAGTCACCTGATCTCAGCCCAACAGACAACTCATATTTACATTTATGTCACTTTGCTCAAATACTGAGCCACTGGAAATGGAGGCACTCTGTTTAGAATGCCTGTAATTATTCAACGGTAAACGCTGTATTTTTGTGAAACCTCTTTGACGAATTTTTTATAGACCTAACCGGATCTTACAAGTGTTTCAGTTATTGTTAAGGCTTACGGAGACCCTTAGACTTAAAGTGCGTGTGTATGGGTTAGTGTAAGAATCTTCAATCCCACTTAATGGATATAGACCGTTCATTTCAATACAAAGTAAATAAAAGAAAACTTCTATAAACGATAGTGTCATTGAGCTAATATCTTAACCAATCAGCTCCTGGATGAAGTGATGGTTTCCCATCATGCCCTCAGGTCTTGCAGTCAGTGCAGAGCAACTGCTTTTAAAAAGCGCAGACACTACGTACCCTGCGTTTGCGTACCACCAGAGCAAGTCTGGATCAAGTGGGACTGAAAACTAGTGGCTGTGCAGGATGAGTGGTGAAGCTGAGCTGCTAGAGGAGCTCAAACAGAGAGTCTGCTGCAGTATCGACGAAGCCAAAGTAAAGCTACACACACTCAGCACGGACATATGGAGGTGTGGGGAGCTGGCTTACAAGGAGACGAAGAGTCATGACAGACTGGTCGCGTTTTTCAGTCAGGAGGGAGGCTGGAAGCTCGACAGGCACCTTAAACTTGAGACTGCATTTCGAGCAGTGTGGGGGGCTCCTGCCAGGTTACATGGAGACACGGTCAACGTGGGTTTCCTGTGCGAGTACGACGCCCTGCCCGGTATTGGACATGCGTGTGGTCACAACCTGATAGCTGAGGTTGGAGCTGCTGCAGCTGTGGGACTCAAAGCTGTGCTGGAAAACACACCCGTCCTCCCTGTCCAGGTGCAGGTAAGACAGTGTTGAAACTTGGTTTGTTGGGACAATTAAACAGTAACTTCATAAAGATATGAGTCTCTTCAGGGACAACTGCATGTCCAAAGGACAGAATCTGGTTACTGGAACTGAGCCAAAGCGCTAAGCAACGTGGGAAATGATTGACAGTGTCAGATTTGCATTGATCAGTTTAGATATAGTGGTCAAATGTAGTCAAAAAAGTTTAAACTGAGCTTATTTTAATTAGCTACAGCTAATGAGCAAATTCTTAAAGATACATGTTTTGCAGTTGTTGTCTATAAATGAATCTATCCTGCACCTGTATCTTCACAGCTGACTGTGCTGGGAACTCCAGCTGAGGAAGATGGTGGAGGTAAAATTGACATGTTGAGGGAGGGAGCATTTGACGATCTGGATGTGGTGTTCATGGCTCACCCATCAAAGGAGGATGCTGTGTACCTGCCCTGTGTGGCTGAGCATGAGTACTTTTTCTAATAGTACACATTTCCTGTGATAACTGTGTATTTGGTAATGCATCCATAGGTTAATAACCCTTCTTGTTATCATTGCCTACTCTTACCAAACTGCTCTTGTGTTGGTTTGCCTCCCGTTTTCCAGTGTAACTATAAAGTACCATGGGAAGGCGTCTCATGCTTCAGCCTACCCCTGGGAGGGAGTCAATGCGTTGGATGCAGCAGTGCTGTGCTACAACAACCTGTCTGTGCTCAGGCAGCAGATGAAGCCAGACTGGAGAGTCCATGGTAAATTAGTGATACTCTGCTGGACTCTCCTGTTTAATAAGGTCTGACTAGATCGTATTGAACCTGCAGGTGTAATAAAGCACGGTGGAGTGAAACCGAACATCATCCCTGCCTACTCTGAGCTGGAATACTACCTGAGAACCCCCTCACGCGCTGAGCTTCCTGTCCTGAAGGAAAAAGCTGAGAGATGCTTTAGATCAGCTGCTGAGGCAACTGGGTGTGAGGTAAGAAAGTACAATGTAGTTATATTCAACAACACCAGCAACAGATGATCAGACAACATGTTTCTGCACATTTCTCAATTCATCCTGCTGCTACCATCATGAGTTACAAAGCCGTGATTCTATCTCCACCATGCACTATGTAGTTGAGCTATTCAAATGTTAGATTGCGATGCCTTCATTCTGGTTCTGTTGAGATTGTTGATTGTGTCGCTGACAGGTTTTTCAGCTCTCACAGTGTTTCTGTCTTCAGCTGTGGCACTCGTGTATGTTGCTCACTACACCTGTGGTTTCTTTCTTTTTCGGGACGTTCTTAATTGTTGTATTAGCTTTGCCTCAGATTTTTCTTCTTTTCTCAAATACACTATGGCTTCCCTAAAACACAAAGTAAATAGTGGAAAATGTTCTTGATTACTTTATGATTCATATAGTGGCTTATTATTATCTTCATCTTTATTTGTGTCCTGTGTGCTGCAGTGTGAAAAGTTTTATTTTAGTATCTGAAATCTACCTGTTAGTACAGAATTAGCTGTTGACTCCAGATCTGATCTGATCACGGCTGTCAATTTTATGGCTGCTGTAGATGGTTTTATACTAAAACTGCTGGACCAAATTCCAATTTAAAGATAAGACGGCCCACTATTCCTGTTTACTGAACATGGCTAAGGCTCAGTTAAAGCAGCAGCTCTCCCAGTCATTAGAATTATGTAGGAAGTTCACTTGAACCTGGGGTAGGCTGCCTACTCAATGTCATTTCCATACAGACATAATCATGGTAGTGGCAGCATTGTGCTGTGTGGAAAAACTGATGCAGTCTGCAAGAGAACTGCAATTTACAAGACAGCAGCAGATGACATGTAGCTAACTTTCTTTTAGGTTGAAGTAGAATTTGCAAGAAATACGTTCGACAACATACTGCGCAACACTACACTGGAGGAGCTGTACCAAAAAAATGGAAAGGCCATGGGGATGGACTTCACCATAGATGAAGAAGTTCTCCAAAACGAATCAGGTGTGTGTTCTGTATAATGTTGTCGAAGTACAGCTCTGTAATAGCTGTTAGTTACAGTGATGCCATTATAATCAATCTGCTGTTCTCTTCAGGCTCCACAGACTTTGGAAATGTGACGTTTGTGGTTCCTGGCATCCATCCGTATTTCTACATTGGTTCAAATGCTCTGAACCATACAGAGGAATACACCGTGGCTGCTGGTGCGGACCCCCTCGGCTACACATTGCAGCCTCTAGGGCACAGACGGCAGAGGGCCCTTTATACTTCCCACAGACTTAAAACATAACGTTTTGTATTTGAACATATAGAAATTATGGATGTCGGTGTGGTTGTGCCTGTGTTGCAGGTGATGACGCGGCTCAGTTCTACACCCTGAGGTCAGCGAAGGCTCTGGCCATGACGGCCCTGGATGTGCTGCTGCAACCAGAGCTGCTGAAGAGAGTGAAGCAGGAGAACAGGCCAAACTGAAGGAGGACAAGAAGCTTACACACGTAACAGTGTTGATGCAGGTGGAGGAGCTGCTGCTGACTCCACTGAACTGCACTCATGCTGTGTTGTGTTTGAGCCCTTTTCTTAATGAAGTAGGTGGGAAGCTAAGCAATGTTGCACAGTGGTCACTGATTTTATACTGTTTCCAACACATAAATGTGCTGTACCGTGGAGGCAGGCAACTGCTGTTGGCTCTTATTCACTATTTGATATGTTGATTTTTGTTGCAGTGTTTGAAATGCACTTTGATTAACCAGTTAAATGAAAGAAAAAAGCTTTTTCTAAATTAAGATGAGAATTATTTTCTTTATTTTTAAGAATAGCTTATTCACACCAGCCAATATGTTTGTTTAGCTGTGATTTATAAAATAAAATGAAGTTACATGTACTTTTCTTATGTATAGCTAAATAGTTAAATTATTAAATTGTGCTGTGCACATTTACTCTACTACTACTACTTAAGTATTCAAATCATATGTTATATAATGTACTACAATTCTAAACTTGATATTTGACTGCTTTAATTACCAGTAACTTGGCATAATTCCTATGTAGATTCCAAATATGATGAACTAATAAATTTTTATGGATTAACCATTTGTCAAAAGATGTTCTGTATATAACTATATTTTATAGTTTTTTATAAGCTTTTATAGTGACACAGACATGTATGTTTTTTATTAATTCTTTCTCATTATTAGTCATTATTTCACCTTTATTTATATAGTTAATAACATTTAATTCATTTAACATTTGTGATTTATTGTGTTTGTGTAATGGTACCACTGCTGCAAAACGCAGTAACAGCAGCTCTGCCATCCATTGCTTTCCTCTGTCAGACAGACTGTAGTAGTTGCTTCGGATCCAATCGTCAGTCTGATGTGGGACTTCCTGGTCAGACACTTCTATTGGCAAGAATAATTGAACGCAGTTTGTCAGGGTCGTCTTTGATAACCAGGTACGTCATCTAGTCAACGTGTTTCCGTGTTATTTCGCAGAGGTTAATAGAGGACGGACAAATTAACGTCACTGTCCGTCAAAGTTAGCTAGCAAGCTAACGCTGTGTTGTGCTTTAGTTAACGTTAGCCATGTCCGCTTCGGCTGGATGCTCCCCGGCGGGCCAGAGCTCGGGCCTCGGCCCCGGTATGTCAATGTTCCGCTGGCTTGAAGTGCTGGAGAAGGAGTTCGACAAGGCCTTCGTGGACGTGGACCTGCTGCTCGGAGAAATAGACCCAGATCAGGTTGACATCACGTACGAGGGTCGTCAGAAGATGACTAGCTTAAGCTCCTGCTTCGCTCAGCTCTGTCACAAAACCCAGACAGTTTTCCAGCTCAACCATAAACTAGAGGTGAGTAATATTTGTGTAATGTAGGGCAATGCTACACTTAGATTAACCTTATTTCTAAATGAGGTTAACTACTCATTATAGAAGGTGACGTTACTTTCTTAATGGTAAAGTTACCACTTATGTTTTATTAACGCTTCTCATCCGCCAGCACAGATTCTTATTCAGTAACATTACAGGTTGTGTTGTATGTAACTCATACAACATATGTATTGTATTAAGCAGGCATAAGTTACTGACGGTGTAGCACTTTAAAGTAGGGGCATGTCTTCCCTGGTCCACCGGTGTTACACATCTATTTGTGAACGCCTTAATTTATGACCATCAGCCGGATGCGTCGATGGTTGCTCATAGTTACGGGCTGCCAGCTGTCGTGAATATTAGTACACACTTTCAGCTGTTGTTATCAAAGTTATTATAATATGAAAACATACGTAATTAACCTCTTTAAAAGTTTCATGTCCAAGAAACACTCGTTTTGAACACAACGTAACTGCAGGAGCTGTTTGGCTGACAGTCGCTGGTTAACGTGGCCCCACTTAGATGTATAACACCTTTACGTGGCACACAAAACATTGGGTGTCTCACTGCTAACTGTTGTGCCAAAGAAGAAACACTACATATGTGTCGTCATAACGGCTCTTGATGTCTGCTGCAGCTACTGTGTGAAACTGGTGGCTGCCTCCATATGATTATACTGGAAGATCCAGACCCATTAGCAGTCACCATTGATGTGTTAAATGGATTTGACTGATTCACAAGTGTCCCCACTTCTCTCATGTAGCTTTGTGTCATTCCCAGTTTTTAAAGGATTTAGCTGAGGTTGCTGTGAGCGACTTAAACACATTTCTCAAGGGATGTTCAACTTAAAGAAAATCCTTTTGCCATTAAGCCTTGTGAGCTGTTAACCATGCAACTGTACTAAACACATTAACAATAGATGATAGCTATAGTAATTATACGGTTATTTAAGGAGGTTTGTCATGTTGTAATCATTATGAAGAAACCATTTCAGAAAGCTAAAGCCAACATCCACAGTCTTTACAGTGTGCAAAAATAGGTTTAAACGTGTATGTAATGCCAAGTACTAAAAGGCCTCATTGTTGGAAGATATGGTTATTTTTGAAAGGTTGAAGCTTTACGTTGTCTTAAAGACTGGGCAAAGGATTGTGAGTAGGACCATTAAGCAGTTTGTCATCACTTCTGTGGTCAGGGATGTTTTTGAGCAGCGCAGACAGGAAGCTCGATGACGCATTAGAGCCACTGAACAGAACTTCCTAAAACCCCTTTCACAATCCCACTGAGATTTCAGCCCTGCTTATAACTAATAGTCTAGCATTTAAACACAGCCTTTGTCAACAGTGTGTCATGTAGTTAAAGATTAGTACAGCAGGCATTTGAATCTACTAATATTATTTTTGATCCACTTAATTTGTGTATTTTATTTTGAAAGTAGTTTGAACAAATTGAAATGCTCAAGGACTAAATCTCCAGATCCAAATGGCAAAAGTATTGTGTGTGTCTAAAAATTAATTGTCCTTCCCTTTATATTATATATTATATTATAATGTTGCTTGTTTCTTTATTAATGTTGTCCTCTTGATCAATTTTTCCTCCATTTTGGTTGGCCCAATATTTGATTGTATAGAGGCCATTAAAGAACACCCTTCCCATGAGCCCCAGGCTTTTGCAGCCTAAACTTTGCAATATGGCAGAAAAGTCCAGTCCACGTACAAGTTGATGGATTTCAGAGAGTTCAGACAAAAACAGCAGGACAGGGAGGACTGAACGCTGCAGACGATACAGCTAGCACATTGAAATAACTTTAGATGAGTGTCGCTGAGTTTTACAATTTTTTATGCTCTTGCTCTTGCAACATATTTTATGATCTTGTGAATGTGTTTTTAGCACAGAGGGAGTTACTGTTGATTCTGGCACCCTTTAAATGGGACACCTGTTCTGGAGGGATCCTGTACAGACCAGTAATTACAGGAGGATTGGTTGGACATTTGACTTAAAAAATTGTGAACCTGTCCTTTAGGTTTAGTTCAAAAACACAAAACATTTAATTATGCGTAGAGGGAGGCAAGATAAAAGGCTGAATGCTGCATGGTTTGGCTCAGCTCATGTTAATTCATTCATTTAATTCATTTCTTCTATAATTTTCTTATTTTCAAGTTGTATTGTTCTAGAACTTCCTGTGTCTGGCGCTGGTCACAAGTCGTGTAGAGTATGAAGCGCAGCAAACAATACCTGCACGTTTAGTTTCAGAATGTGGATCAGAATTATTGTGTTGGACATATGAAGTAATTCAAACAAAGGCTGAGTCATTTTTCAGTTTTGTTAAAAATACCATAACTCTCAGCTGTAAATGACACATAATGTTGTGTAACTGGATTTACTGGTTTTAACGCATGAACATTACTACTTGAACCACAAACTCTCTTCACTAAGAGTTTGTTTTTCATTTTATACTTTTTTTGTCCTAAAATAAATAAATAAAATTAAATATTTCTTTAAGCTTGGCTAATGTGAATTCTTTCCCTCCCCACCTCTGCTGCAGGCTCAGCTGGTGGACTTGCGTTCCGAGCTGACTGACGTGAAGGCTGAACGGGCAGTGCTAGAAAAGGAGGTCCACGATCAGCTCCTGCAGCTTCACGCTCTTCAGCTGCAGCTTCATGCCAAGCAGGGCCAAGCTGAGGACTCTGACACCATTAAAGGCAGACTGGTAGGTGGGAGGATGCTCTCCACATGTTTTACAAAGGAAAATGTTCACGATACTTTTTGGCATTTTACCTTTATTTTAATGTGACATTGTCCACTAACTGGACATCATGCATTCAGTGTGACACATGCTGTAAGTGCAATGTCAGACAACATTTAAGGCAGCACCTAATCTGACCACACTGTATTGTTGACTGTGTAAACAGCAGGAATATTCGGTTAATAATACACTCCTGTCTTAAGAACCAACACCATAAACCTAACATAACATCATGGATGAAATGGTAATGCACAAAATGGACGCTTAATTCAAATGTAATTTTAAACCTTTTCACCTCTTTGTGTTTAGTTTCTAACTGTGTGTCTAGGGTTGTGTTACATGTATCTGCACGAAGCCTCAGCTCAGCCTTAGTGAAATCCTGGTTTATTGACTCTGTAAACAGTCGCTCTACAGTTTGATGCTGAGGCAGTGACAAAGAAGTATCTAATCTTGGTGTATAATCTTTGTAATGAAAGTTGTTAGCAATTGTTTCGTTTTGTCAAGGCTTATGTTTAACACTGATTCACAACTCTTAATGAGTTATCAGAATCTTTTGGTTCCGTTATTTCAACTGCAAGACATAAAAAGGAAGAGAGCAACTTATCTGTCACTTAAAGCTGCGAAAGTGTTGTTGTGGTTTCAGACCAGCCTGATCAGTGGCTGTATCCAATCACCAGCAAATTTCTAATAGAGTGAGCCTCTGTCCAGTAAAAGACCTTCTCAGATTTATATGCTGTAATGCAGTGAGTGATCATCACCAAACTCACTGAGGCCACCGGGTTTACCCTGTTTTCATCCGTCCATATGATGTCCTGCCAGGAGCCTTCTGGACTAACCATGTGGCCTTAAACAAACCGTAGACATGCAGTAATGTTGGTTTTTGAGAGTAGTGGCTTCCTCTTTGTAGCATGAACACTCAGAAAACCAGGTTTCTAATCAGTTTTCACAAGAAAACAGCTGATTGTTCTTTGATTTCCAGGGATACCTGGTTTCTGAGTAACTGGTTACTTAAGTGCATGTAAATGCAGTCATTGGTATCAGCCCCTATAAAAGAGGACTTTAGATTCCTAGACGTTCCCCCAGGGTTCCCTACTACCTCCTGTAGTAGTACACACCTTGCTCTTGGTGTGATCTTTATTGGCTGACCCCTGCTGGGGGGGGGCAGTCAGCGCCTTTACATGGAAGTCAGTAACCTGATTAGTCAGCTTTCTTGAGTAAGCTGATTTCCTGATTTCTCTAGGTAGACTTCTCCCAGAGAACGCAGATTACCCTGGCATGTAAATGCATAACGTGCTTTCTAATCTGCTTTTTACAAGAGTGCATGTGCATAACAAAGGCTACTGACACCTCATCAATATACGTACAACTGTGCCTTGTTTTTAGTCCACATAAAGAAACTGTAACTATCACAGTGTCCTCTACACGTCTAAATAAGTCACTTTCTCTGGATATTTCTTTAATTCAGTAGATTTGCACATTGAAATGCAGCACTGGTCTGTCTGCATGAGCCTCTCTCAGCAAAGTCAGCTCCCCGACTCCAACACACACACACACACACACACACACACACACACACACACACACAAATGCTTTCAGTTTCAGCACGTGAAAAAAAAAGCCAAGAAATGAACACATCTAGAATAAGTCTGTCGCTGTACACTTAAAATCTGTGAACCTTGCTTGCAAAATAAGTCAGTTTAAGGGGGAAAATCAGGTTACTCCTCTGGTGCATGTATACACAGATTTCCAGTAACTGATTACTTAACTCAAGTGTAAACTCGTTCCTTGATTACCCGAGAAACCTGGCTTCACTGCATGTAAACTGGTGGGGTCCAAAGTCTGTACAAATTCTTTTCTACACTTTCCAGTTTGTTGAGCATCAACACATATTCTAAGGTCTTCAGAAATCTCCTTTGTTAGAGCCATGACACACATCTACAAATCTGCCAAGATCAGACCCAGATTTCTCTTCTATAAATAAAACAGCCTCACAAATGATTGACAGCCCATGGACTGAAACACCTGACTCAAATTTACCCTTCAAATAAACTGACAATCCCAGAGGTTCACATAGTTTTGCCACACACAAAGAATGAACACATACAAATAGAGACAATTCTAAAGCGTTCCCAAACCTTTATAGTAGTAGAATGTGGATACCCAAACTAAACCCAACCTCAGTACTCCAATAGGTCCTGTTGGGTCCATGCACAAATGTAGAAATCATGTTCTCTTTGGGGCAGGGTTCGGTCAGGAGAACAAACTTAATACGCATTTAAGCTTAACAGGCGCAATTGCAATTCAGCGTTCGACTACACCAAACCCGCCTGACGAGGGTTTAGACAGTAATACAGTAGGCTTGTTGGGTTCAAGATGAGTTTAACCACCACACTCTGAGCCTCAGGTCATGTTCAGACACAAATATGTGACCTGATCCAAACATACTACTTTTCCTGTCAATGGTCAGGTGGTGCTGGAGCCACTGCCAGCTGTCATTGGAAGAGGTGCAGGCTACAGCCCGGACAGGTCACCAGCCTATCACATATACCAATTCAATTGCTTCCATTGTTGAAACAATCTTCATCAACACAGTTTGCAACGTTTAGACAACCGTGGTGCTGAGCCTTTGCTGTGTCTACACCAGCTAGGTAATGAAAGCAGCAGCTCCGTAGCTTAATACATCATCTGTAAAGTTACGCATGTATGAAAAACTAGACTTAAAGCATGAACTTTCCTTTAGGCCCCAGTGCAGGCTGCTTTTGCTTTTGGGTTTGCTACTCCTGCTTTCCCATTACTTCCAACACTTCCAGTTAATTTATCTCCCTCCTGATTCTGATGGGCATATTGCTGTACAATATATCTACTACTTGAACTGAATTAATATACTCACAATCTCTGTTGCCTGAAATTAAAATTTCTCTAATCTATTCTCTCTGTTCTTCCTCTTCTTCTTTCCCCCCACAAAGCCTGCTCCAACAATGGAACACATGGTAAGTTTGTATATGGGTGTGTAAAATAAGTTGGATATGAATGTAGGTTGTGTGCCAGCTACACTTGACACAACTAGTCATTACTTGAAAACAGGAATAGTGACACATGAATTATAGCTCCCAAATGTATGTGTACGTGCTTTTGTGACATGTTCGTAGCACGAATGCATTTTTAGTTCCTCAGCCGAGTCATTTTCCCACTGCCATCTAATAATCATATTACATATTATGTTATTCTGTCTCCTGCAAAAGTATTGGAACAGCACGGCCAAGTCATTTGTGTTTGCTGTACACTGAAGCCTTCTGGCTATAAGGTCTGACAAAAGTTCACTTAAGTTAATTTGATATTTACGCCTAAACATACAACATATTTATATCAGATGACCAAAATTCCAAGTGAGCCTGTGTATTTCTATTCAGTCTCACTTGAAAGGTGGCTGGTGATACCTTCACTCCTGCTCTGTGAAGGTTGTTGATGATGTCACTGACTCTTTCTTCACAGCTCTGATGATGCTCCTGTCATGAGCTGTCTTTGTGCGTTGCTCAGTACACCAGTGGTTTCTTTCTTATTTAGAGCCGACTGCTTTCTCGCTTTTTTCAGATTCACTGTGTCTTAGCATTTATCCCAGAGACAGCTCTCTGGTTTCCATGGTGATTTATCCTTTTTCAAAATAATTCTGTCTTTAGATAAAAACCCAAGAGTAGTCATTTTAAACAGTCTATTGCAAACGAGACCCAAAGGTAACAAAAACCCCTGTCAGTCACATGTTCGTATCAATAAAAAACAAATCAGTTTGCCTTGATGCTCCAAAACTTTTGCAGGGGACTCTATTCAGAGTATTGACTAGTTGATTGTGAACCTGTTCTCAACAGGGTTTATCAAAGAATATTTTTATTTTTTATTTATTTTTTTATTTTTATTACTTTTTTCTCTTCTATAGCCTACTGTTACTCACAGACTCTGCATCACCTGTTGTACACTGCCTATTGTCATAATTTTCAACTACAGACATTGTTTTCTGAATGATTTGTAATAATTATCCAATATTTAGATTATAATTATTTAGCTCCAACATGTGTCCCATGTAATGCTGAGGTCATTCACCTGCATATACTATGTATTAATAAAGTAAATTGGTGTTAAGTGATACTGTACTTTTCATATATTTATTATTATTATTATTATTTTATTTTTTAGGAACAGGAGCTTGAGGCCAGTAAGAAGGAGAAACTGGCAGAGGTGAGGCTGGAGGCAGAAGTGAGACTGTTAAAGAAGGAAAACGAGGCTCTTCGCAGGCACATGGCAGTGCTGCAGGCAGAAGTTTACGGAGCCAGGCTCGCTGCCAAATACTTGGACAAGGAACTGGCTGGCAGGTGAGGAGTAGAACGGCTCTTTAACCGCGGAGCAGCAGCAGCGTGCTTCCATTTCATGACACTTTCTTGGACACAGTAAAATACATGTTGGCACATCTCTCACACCTCTGTCCCCACGGTTTGCCTTCCAGGGTTCAGCAGATCCAGCTACTGGGCCGTGACATGAAAGGACCAGCGCACGACAAGCTATGGAACCAACTGGAGGCGGAGATTCACCTTCACCGGCACAAGACTGTCATCCGAGCGTGCAGAGGGCGCAACGATCCCAAGAAACCTCTTCCCTCCCCTGTGGGGCATGTGAGTGTGAAAACTACACAGTAGGTGAAGATGTTGACATCTTTTTATTTGTGCTTCTCAATTTTTTATTGTGATTACAGGAACCAGACACGCTGAAGAAAACCCAGGGAGTAGGCCCCATCAGAAAGGTGGTGCTAGTCAAGGATGATCATGAGGGGCTGGGAATCTCCATTACGGTGAGAAGTCGTTGGGATTTGTTTATTTGTAATAAATTCTGGTTATTTAAGGTAGTTTTTTTTTTTAAACTGTTACCTGGCAGACTGAACAGCCAACAAAGTTTTTGGGCTTATCTATAAAACAGTCCTGAGATCAAAATGAGTTGACTGAACTTTTACGTCTGTTCTCGTCAGGGTGGGAAGGAGCACGGCGTTCCCATTCTAATTTCAGAGATCCATCCGAGCCAACCCGCAGACAGATGCGGAGGTCTGCACGTCGGAGACGCCATCCTCGCCGTTAACAGTATCAATTTGCGAGACGCCAAACACAAGGAAGCTGTCACCATTCTGTCTCAGCAGGTAACGCAGGACTAAACACGACAGCTGTTTTTTCTCAGGTTCTCTGACGGTTTCTCTGAAATGATTCTGCTTGTGTGTCAGCGAGGACAGATAGAGTTCGAGGTGGTGTACGTGGCTCCGGAGGTGGACAGCGACGACGAGAACGTGGAGTACGAGGACGAGAGCGGCCATCGCTACCGACTCTACCTGGACGAGCTGGAGGACAGCAGCACGGCAGCGCCTAGCAACAGCTCGGCATCGCTGAGGGGTACGTAGCCGGAACAGCTAACTGAAACATAATAAGGTCTTTCAGAGTGCAGAGAGTAGCTGTGGTGTTTCTACTTGGTTATTACACATGTGAATCTGTGTCCAACCTGCAGCCCTGGAGAAGATGTCACTGAGCAATGGAGCAGAGAATGGAGATACTGGCATCTCCAGCGAGACGCCCTCAGAGGAAACCCCTTCAAAGCCACCTGAGGCTGACAGCTCCTCCTAGAGGCTCAGCCAAACCAGTGGGTGTTTGAAGAGATGATGAGAAACTCAAAGAACTGAATCAAAGAATTCTCTGATCTAGGGACGAGGGGAAAATGAACACAGTGTGTCTGTTTTCCCTTTTTCCTCCTGCTATTCTGGGGTTATGGGATTTTGGGGCGTTGGCTTGGGCATGTGACAATGACTTTGGGTTAAAGTACAGATGTTTGAAGATATGAGCAGTGTGCGAATTAAAAATTATTTTGCCTATTTTATGAAGTTACTTTAAACAGCAGGAGGTAGATGTCATCAAGTTCTCATGAAGGCACGACGACACCTGTGAGGAAGAGGTTACGCGTCGAGTGGGAGACGTTTGGAGTGCGGTTTGTTCCTGTTCGTATTCATCTGGTCTTGACAACACAGATGAGATTAGAATTTCTTAAAATGAGCCCAAATATAGTATCTCAAAAGAGACATTAAAAAATAATTTTTCGTTTTGACCATTTATGTCAGATTGAAAACTATGTGGTTCAGTTGAATTATTCTGGGTCTAACTTTTGAAGATTCGAACGAATGAACGTACTTTATGCTTAAAGCTAAACTCTCTCCTGCTGGACAGTGTGACAAGACTTTTTGTGAGAATGAATCCTCTCCATAGCTGTCTTTTTTTATTCCGATCTCAACTTAGAACATACGTTTTTGTTAATGACTGTGAATGGGATGGATGTGCATCCCACAGCTTTTCCAGCCAGTGTGCATTGTAAAGGTCTGGCGAGTACCGTTCCAGAGGCTTCCTCCAAACCCGTCTTGGGCTGCAAACTTCTTTTCCCCAACATTTCAGGACATAACTGTAAAGTGTCCTCTGACACGTGTACCATACTAACAGTATCTGCACGGGATCACTGATAAGTCACAAAACCAGAGGCATAATTCAGTAAAGTAAACGACCAAGACAATGTGTATGTCCAGAATGTTTTACGTGGAAGATGATTAGGACCACCATGAAAAAAAATCATCTTCAGGCCCAAATCATCTTCCATAGTTTTAGGCAGAGGAGAGCAGCCCCAGATATATTTTAAGTATAAGTGATAAAACAAAGCATGTTAGAATATTCAACGCCAGACTTTGCAAACACTCTCCAAGCTGTTGTAATTATTGCAGTGACTGTTCTTCTTGTGTGGTCTCAGAACCCTGTCCTGGTATCCTCTCCTGATTCTAAAGCGTTGACTGTAGGGTAGATGTTCCATTGACCCGTTCTCCCATCATAACTTTTAATATTGTTCACTCACTCAATATTTTGGCATGTCACTCTACGTTGAATCTGCAGGAGTGGGCACAGCAACACTATGATGTCATATAATTTAACACAAACATTTTTCATAATGGGCTCTTTCTTAACTTTTATTTCTGTATACTTTATATTTTTTTATATGTCACATTGTGTAACAAATTGTAGTTTGCCCGTAATTTCTCACAATTTAATGCAGTAACATCACAAACTGTGTAAAAATTAAATGAACGTCTCTAACATCAATGTTACTGTGCAGATGTATTCAGTTAAATACATACTCTATAATATATAGTTCCTGTGCCCGGCTCTTGTATGTGTTGCCACCACTGATAACCACCAGTGTTGTGGCCCAGAGGAACACACGTTTGTGCAGCCCTTGGTATTAAGCATTCACATCCATCTTTCCCTGCTTTTTGTCATTATATTTCCTTGGCACTTTGTCTCTCTGAAGTCCTCACATGTATGATGTGCATCTTTATAAGTAATGTATTCAACTTAAACCATTTATTTAGCCTTTAAATAAAGTTTGGTTCCAATTTGGTTTCTTTGTAACACATCTTTTTGCCTAAAACAAAAAAAAGTCTTCAGTGCCTGAAAGTGTTTATGACTCGCTCTAACAACTAGCTCCCGCTCAGTCTGAACATTTTACATTGTGATGAAAATGTAATGTTAATAATATTTGTTAATGTGTTATTAAAATATAAAACCAAAATGGCTTAGAGGAGCCAAGCTAGCAGTAGCACTAGATAGCTGGTAGACTATTCCTATTTGAATATGTTCTTTAGATGTACTTACAATATATATTGTATTATATTACGATTATAATGTACTATAAATGCACATAATCTGTGTCACTGACTTTTTAGATATTAATTAATATAAAACTTTTTACTTCTTATACAGTGATGTACTATATGGACTAAGGTGGTGGCAGAAGCCATTCAGCTCGAAGCCTCTGGCTTCTAGATGAATGGTCTTTTACTGTGTTTAACCTATTTGGTCTTGGGGACCATTTATCTTCTGGGTCATTTGTGTACTATGACTATAGATGTGTGGTTCCAGAGGGCTGGACTACACATTAAACATGTTGTCAGACAATTATAGTGAATGATTTATGCACAGGTTGCAACCCAAAACTTTACTGATGTGGTGGAAACTGTGCAAAAACTACTGCTCCAGCACCACTGTGCTGGTCTGATTCTGTTACTTTATCTGTAAGGACATGAACAATATGTTTCCTGGGAGGGTGAGGGTCAACCTCTGTCAGTCTGATGTCAGTCATCTTTAAAACAGTGTCTAACGGGAGTCTATCAGTAATCCTGAAGTTGTTTTTGATCTTTACAGGTGTACAGCAAATACTCTAATATCAATTTGTAGGAAATGACACAAATTCTTTAGAAAAATAATTTTATTTTCCATCTGAACAAGTACGATCAAACCTCCATATTAAAAAAACACTGTATGTAAACATTCCTTTGGTATTAATAGATTTCGGCAGTACAACTAAAATAATATCATACAAAGAATAATTAGTTATACAGAAGAGCGAGCCAACCAGTGGCTTGTTAAATCATCCACAGGTGAACTGAATACACAGAGAACAACCATGAGCCCCAAGTATGAGCCTTGCTTCTGGTTCTCTTGGTTGTTTGAGCTGTTAAATGTTAAAAATCTATGAAATCATGCAGATAAAAATGTTGATGATAGTTGGTTTTCTAATTAGTGGAAATTCATTTGTTCAATAATCTCCCTGGTTTCACAGAAGAAAAAGTGCATGTGCTGTTTTAGTTTTGCTCTCAACTTCAGCTGCACAACTTATGAACCCAAAAACGACAGGAAACAAAACACAGCGAGTATAATACATGACACGATGCTGACTATTCACATTTCTTCTCTGAGTTTTGTTTTTAATTACCTGCCCATGTGTCTGACCCAACCACTGCTATTAAGATGTTTTAGAAGTTATCTAATATACGCATGTGTATCCATCATGGGATTATGTAGGTAGAATTTTTTAAGTGTGGATACCTGGTATGAACGTGTGCATATGCAGTTGGCTGGTCACACTATAAATGACAAAATTGCCTTCGGGGGTGAACTGCTGGATTCCTACAGATGATGAAGGCCCATGATGCTGCATCAACGATTGGTTGTGTGAACCATTATATTCCAAAGTCGAAGGCTTTATCTTCCTATTTAAGCGTATAGGCAAGTGGTGCAAGCCTGCAGCATTTAGTTCAGCTGTTAAAATAACAGCAGGGACACTGAAGCATACTTTAAATGCCATACTGACATAACACCTTATTAGCTTGTTATAGAGAATGTGCTTAGCTGACAGGTGATTATATATATTTAGCAGTTTGCTCCATAAAGTGGAGAGGATCTGCGCAGCTGAAGATATTTCTCTGTAGTTTTAAGGCGCCTGCAAGATTTTAGCAGTTTACTGCCAGTCGCACCACAAACTTGTGTACAATATCAGTTCTCATATAAGTAGACTGAACGACTGTAACACCTTCTGAGTCAATAAAGCATTATCAGCATGCATGAACCATTTGTTGTACACAATGAAGTCCTGCGTCCTGCGTTTCATGTGGTTTTCAAATTGGTTGTTTAGCAGTTGGTTGCAGCAGCAGCAGTCACACTGTGAGGCAGTCATCCTAACCTTACGTGCGACGTAAGACCACCGTTTTAGAGACCAAAGATAACACCATTGTTGATGATCTTTCATTCGGGATGGCCTAAAGTCAACCCAAAGTGTATAACCACTTTTAGATCACCATTACATTAGTTTTTTAGCAAAGCTATAATGGCCATATATATTCATTTCTCAAGTTTACCAGCTGCTATCCTTACGCAGAGAGATCAAGTCCTAATCAGGCTTCTTAAGACTATGGAAGGATCAACGTGGATTCAGAAGAAGCTGCCAGATGCTGAACCAGGTCCTTGCTGGACTTCTACTGGTCTCTTGAAGAACAAACCCTCATCAGATTTTGACAGGTCTTCTGCTCCTAGCTTTGTCCTTGACCTGTGGATATTCCTATGCAGAGGTCACACTGAGTATCAGTCACTGTAGCTACAGAAGATTTTTTTTCCTCTATGTTTGTTACATATATATTTTCTTACTCTGCTCTAATTAAGAAATATATAGGGCCTTAATAGCATTGCACTAGAACTAATGGTGCACAGTACTGTACAGGTCACTTTTCACACTATCTGTCCACAGCTCTCTTCCTATTAAGCTATTAATTATTTCTGTGGCAATGAGTGTCCATGACGTCTGGAGATCACAGTTATTGTAGGAGCACAGGATGCTGGATTTGTTGTTTTAGTTTAAACACCAAATCATGAACTATATTTTTAATGCCCAGTTCCTACACAGACACAAAAACGACCTATGATTAGCTTTGGGTTAACGCTAGTGAAGTTCACTGTGTGTGCATGACATGTGAAACCATGACAACTTACACCTTATCGTTCTTCTTACAGTTAACCATGTTGCTCTCTATGAAGCATTTAACAGTAAAGAAAGTGAAACACACACTGGTTTAGAGCTGCTGGGTGTCACTGGGAAACACAGCTGTCACCCTTGTACTGAGCGTAGCGGTCTGACATGCTTTTCCTCAGCTCATCGATGTCTCTCCTCAGCTGGCCGACCTCTAGCAGCTTGAACCTCAGTTCTTCATCTACCGCCGCTCTGCTGTCGTTCTCCTCTGCCGAAAGACTCATCGCTGGACACAGAGCAAGAAGAACAATGATAAAACAGTGAGCCAGACTGTTCTGTGTATTTTGTAGTGACAATGTTTTCGTTAATGCCTTCTCTAAGTCCAGGATTGTTCAGTTCCTCTGACACTTTAAATTGGACAGTGAAGTTAATAGGACTGAAGGTTCCACATTCATTCAAACCTTCACTACCTAGAACTGAGTACTGAATGTTTGTACTGTGTGTGAGTGTATGTGCGTGTTGTCCACATACATTTCATGCCCAGAAGCAGAGAGAGGTTGGGCTCCTTCCCCTGTGCTCTCTGAGCCAGGATGCTGCAGAGAGCCTGAAGGTCCAGCAGACACAGGGACATTTCTTTCAGCAGCCGGCCCACTTCTGGCATCTCCACCTGGGACGCATGTTGTGCCAACAACTCATCATCTACCTGCCGAGGCTTCTGAGTGGGAAACAAGGGCATGTTTTGGTAAGTAAATAGAATGTCATCAGTTCATCAGTTTATATTCTCAAGACACAGTCACTAGTGCTCATCAGTAACCATGTGAATCCACAGTTTAAGTGGGCATTAGCTGAACACTACAATACTGATACCTGTGGGGCCACTGGTGAGACCAGGCTGTCCTCCTGGTGAAACTGCAATCCATGAGAAAGTCCTCTTTTATTTTGAAGTCTTGTACTGGCGGCCTAACAAAGCACACAATGACACAAGGTCTGCCTGTTTATTCTTTGGGGAAAAAGTAAGAAAGCAACTCATAAACATACTTTTAAGCAGCAATGGTGGTTTTCCCTTACTGCTGGTTTGATGAGTACTATAGACCGTATATAATGTATACGTTCAGTATGTGTTGCTTCTTGATCACACTAATGTTAACGCTGTTAATGTTAATGATGGTTTCAGTCACACTACAGTTAAATAGATTTAATAAATGATAGACATATTTATCTTTACAACAAAGCTTTAGCTCCTGACACAGACAGTGTGTGCTACCCTGACTTAGCTTTAATAGCTTAGCTTGCTTTTTTTTACTCCTCAGGTGACAGTTGTTTTACTTGATTACAGACCTTTGCTACTCTTCCCACCTCCAGACTTCCTGTACAGAACTTATGCTAACGGTTCCTTTTGGGCCATATAATTAGGTTGGTTTTGAGGTCAGTGAGAAAAAAACCTATATTCTCTGTGTTTGAGCAGCTCTCTGAGTGTGCGGACTTTTGTGCTTTCCTACCGACAGCTGTAAGGTCAGTCTCTCGATCTGTTCTTTCTGATGCTCAATCATCTGGTGGGGAGCAGAGATAATGTGTTAATTACATGTTTTACTTTATTTGTACATGTGTGTGAAAACATATAGTAAAGATAATTAGGATGTTACCCTGCTGCTGTGGTCCTGCTGCTCCAGCAGCTCGGTGTTTTCCTCCTCAAGTCGTTTCAGGTCTTGCATGGGCAACCTCACCCCGTCGTCCAAACACTGCTGCACCTTCTGCTGCAGGCTTTAGCAGATGAGACGTGCAGTTACAAACAGAGACAGGCAGACATGTACTTACTCTTAGTTACTGTTTTGTCTTTCTAATGCAGAAAAATAAGCTGGGGTTGAATGCAAACTTCATCTAGAGGTGCAAAGATGCAAGTGGGCGTGTTTGGATATTAAGGTAAAACGAGTTGATGATGATGATTTCTCAATAAAAAAAATTTTAAAAAGTCAATAAAAGTACTGCCACACCCAAGGTGAATACACAAACAAAGCTAAGAGTAGCAGGTGTTAGTAGATTATGTACCTGTGTACAGATGCAATCAGCTCCTTTTCTCTCTTGGCCTGCATCTCAATCTTGATGTCTTTCTCCTCCATCAGAGCCTGTCCCTCCTTCAGGCTCTCCTGTAACTGAGAAACTGTCTTCTCCAAGTCCTTGGCTTTCTGCTGTACCTCCTCCTGCTAAACACACACAAACACACACAGTGTGGTTGCTGCAGTTGGACCAGACTATGAGCATTACATAAAACATAGGACCAAAGTGTTTTGGGCATAAAATTAAATAAAAAAAGGGACAAGACATGTTGTCTCTCTGTTGTTGTAAGAGAGGTTACAGCTAATGGGAGCTTTGCAAAGGCACATCTACTTGCAGAAACAGACAGGAGGTGCAAAAAGCAAAGGTATGTAGTCTTGAGATTGTTTTGGTTCTCAGAAGACCATCTGAAATTAGTTACAGAATCACCAACACGGCCCAGAAACACTCAAAAAATAAAACCAAGATCCACATAACCATAATGTCAGTTGAAAGTCAATATTTCAAGTTGCTCTAACTATTATTAGTTAGGTCAACATAAAACATTTAACTTTATTTAACTATTAAGTTAAATCACCTTAAAATATTTTCTTTCAGTTGCACATACAAATATTCATTCATTCATTCATCTTCTATACCGCTTAGTCCCCGCAGGGGTCACGGGAGTGCTGGAGCCTATCCCAGCCAGCTTATGGGCGAGAGGCGGGGTACACCCTGGACAGGTCGCCAGTCCATCGCAGGGCCACATACAAATATTCAATATTTAATTCAGTTATAATAATTGAACTCATATTAATATTTATTAGTAGAACACACAAATAACCGCTCTATGTAAATTCACCAATGTATAAGGATTATTGAAAATATCAAGTACAGCAGTATTATGTTTTTTCATACTGCATCGGTTTTAAAAAATGCTGAGTTCGTGTTTAAACAGATGTTCTGTTTGCAGACTTAATTTAGCATTAAGTCTGTGAAATAGACAAATCTATATATTTTAAATCAGTGTATCATCTTTGAACTTTTATATTAATTTAGCTTAAACCACTTCAAGTCCGCCCATGTCTTGCATCAGGCCCATTGTTTTACATTCAATTTCAGAAAAAGACTTTGTATTTTCGTCATACTGCACCACATCATGCTGGCGTTGTTTATCAAATTGCTTGAAATTCTTCCTCCTCTCAGCGTCCTAATAATCAGGCTGTGCAGATATGTACACTGGCTCATTCTTCTGCATTAGTTTATTTTTGAATGTGTTTATTTGAACTCCTCTTATTGCTAAAAACTCTTCTTGTCCACCTGAAATTATCACTACGATGTTCTGTCCAGCTTCTCCTTATAGTTTCTAAGGAGTCAGGTTGGTTTTTGCTTTATTTGTTTCTGCTATGTGTGTGTGTGTATGTGTGTTTACATATGTGTGTACCTGCTGGGCCTGGGCCTGCACCTCGTCCAGCGTTGGCAGGTCAGAGAGGTATTTCTCCAGCGTCTCTATTCGCTGTTGTTTTTCTTGGTTCTGCTCGCTCTCTCTCTGACACTTCTTCTTCAAACTACTGATGTAGCGATCCCTGGTTTTTATCTACACACCAAAAAACACCCTGTGTGATTACTGTGCCTATTTTCATACTGTTGGTTGCACAATATTAAAAGTAATGAAAGTTTCAAATAATTAAAGTGTTTATAATTTGTTTCTTTTGGCCTCTGTAGGAGCAGCTCCTCTACCTTTTCCTCCAGTCTTTTCATGTCGTCTGTATGCTTTTGTGTGACTTGCTTGAAGAACTCGTTTAAATGGAGTATTTCCAGTTCAGCCACTGCTAGCCTCCTACCGATATCTTCATCACAGCACAGCCTCTCATTTGGCTGTTTGCATGGCGTTCGCATCACTGGCTCCTATCAGACAAGCAGAATCTGTGACTTTTATTGTGAAGATATTTGATATTTAAACACGCAATCATTCATTCATTTAGATTTTCATGCATCACAGACACACAGCCACTTGTTACCTTAGCATTTATGATGTAGGGATCGTCGAAGCAACCTCTGTGGCTCTGCAGGACCTGCTGTGCTCTGAGCTCGTTCTCTCTGATCCGGGCATGCAGCTGCAAGATCTGCTGCTTTTGTCTGAAACACACAACACAGTCTGTAAAGATAGTGTGCAGAATGATGAGCCTTATACAACAACAGGGCAGGCATTAGGCTGAACACTCTTTACAGCAGTGGGAAAAACACTGTATCCTGTGCAATAAGGGCGTAAAGAGCAAATAAGATAAAGGATAAAATGGTGACTTGAAAAGTTCCACTGAGCTGAATCATTCAAGAGAACATTTTGTTTAAACGTTATTACATAACGTATTGGGGTATTTGTACTGATTATTTGCTGCTTCATGTAGCTTTAAATGCTTTGCGTCCTGTGGTACCTGTCTATCTCCAGCTCTCTCTGTCTCAGCAGCCCCTCTTTGACTTTCACCAGAGTGTTGACAGGAAGAGAGGTCCCCATCAGCAACTGGTAACACACACAAGCACAGCTGAATCAACACAAAGCTCAAGTGCATGATAACATAATGTAATGATATGATATCAGTATGTTTTGTGAATAATAATAATAATAATATTCATGAACATAAACACCCTCCTCTAAGACTGTAATTATTAATTTATTGTAAGCCATTGTTTCAATTAATAGTAGATACACTCATGTAAGTAAGTTATAATTATTATGGAATAAAATACACATTATATGTGTGGTGAGGTACTTGTTGCAACATTAAACTGTGATGTGTATAATTTGATCTCAGAATCTCAAATAATAACCAATTCTGGATTGACTGAATACAACTGGGATCATGTGGTTTTCTTCCTCCAGTTCACTCTGCGTCAGAACTTATTCATTTGTTTTTTATAAAAGATTTTAAATAATTGTGTGTGGCAAAAGTATGTAAAACTCTAGAATTATCAATTCTTTTGAAGGGGAATTAGTTGCCGAGAAATTAGTTGTGAGTGTGTTGGCTGTGTTCACTAGGCTGAAATTTTGGTGTTTGGACTCCACCAGTCAACTTTGTCTACAATCAATGTCTGGCCACATTGATGGAGATCTGAATTCTGGGTGGTGCAAGCAAATTGTACAGGAAAATATGACAGTATCCATTTATGAACTAGTGTTTAACTAGTGTTCCTGACCTTAAACAATGACTCTAACCGCAGATGGAGGAAGTGATTTTTTTTAACTGACCAACATCACTGTTAAATGAGTTTATCCTCTGTTTCTCTTTTCCTTCTTCTTGCATCAATAATTCAAAATTCTCACCTGGTTAAGCCCTGATTCCTTCTGATGACTCTGTTGCCATAGCGACGGCCCGTCTCCACCACAGCCCTCTGTTCCAGTACCACTGATCTGACCAAGATCACTTCCATGCTCTACCTTGGGCCTGTATTCCATCTGCTCTGTGAGCCACATCTGGGTGCGAACTGCAGGCTGAATAGGGGAGCCCCTGTCAGCCTGATGACCCAGAGGTGAGTCCGTCTGTCTCGACAGGCTCAGGCCATAAACCTGTCCACTCCCCCGAGAGAGTTTAGCTTCTGGTAAAGGACTGTAGCTCATGTCCAAACTGCTGTGTTTCACTGGTGAGGACAGAGTAGAGGACAGAGACAGGCCTGTTTCCAAACCAGTGGATCTGCTGCTGTGGTTATATCGGTAGCAGGGGCCAGCACCTGGTGAGCGCAGCAGCAAGCTATGGCAGAGCATAGAAGAGGATAACGGTAGATACAAGTCCACATTTGAACCAATGGGCTCCTTTCTGTACCCGTGTCGCAGACTTCTGTCCAGAGAGCCTTGTGAACCAGGGCTGTACTGATAGCCTGATGTCTTAGTGGAGCTCTTGTCAGTCCCAGATGACAGCTTGGTGAGAGAGGACCACCTCCGGATGGGCTGATTGTCCTTCATGTCAAGACTACTTGGTGCGCTGAGGGGAGACACAGCTGGTGTAAGCAGCTGGCAGGACCTGCTAAAACGACCTGTGCTGCTGGGGGAGGCTGGTATTTGAAAACTGGTGTTGGGTGAGGAGGCTTGAGATGGCACGATGTGGACGGCCGGGACGCCATCATCGTCCTGGCCTGAGTGATGCTGGGACAGTGGGTGGAAAGACAGAGGGGTGGTACTGGAACTGGAGTCATCTGCAGGGAGATGTACAGGCCCAAGAAGTGTCAGATGAGCATTACAGCCAAAGTGTGAAGGATTTTCAGAAACTGCCTATAAGGTACATTCAGTGGCAAATCTGAACAGTCTAATTGCCACTGACTAACATCAATTAAATAACAATGATCTGGATGACTGACAATCTCCAAAGATTGCACAAACTAAATATTTTCATCTGTGTTTCCTGAGCAGCTTAGCTGAAGTTTAAGGTTTAGTACAGATTTAGATCTGTGCTGTCTGGTAGGTCAACAGCGTTTTGTAAGCACTGAGAGCTCAATAAACAAAAAACTTTGTGCTGTAACTGAACTATGTTCAGATTAAATCCATTCTAATGAACAACTTAGTCTCTTTAACAAAAACACACTCATAGTTAGAGAAAAACCCAGAGTTAACAGAGCCAGGTCATATCCAGTTTCGTGGTGCAGGTTATCCAGGGCCAGAGCCAGGCTAAGTTGACCTCGCATCATGAACCTGTGCTATTTTTGCAGAGCAGTGAGGTTGAGTTTAGCACACAGCTAGGTTTTAAAGCTCTTTACATTCCACTTTAGCAGGACCAGCTACGCTATTGACTTAGAAGCACTGTGGCGTCACACCAACCTGGTTCAATATGTGCATTATTAAAGTACATATTATGCAAAATACACTTTCTGGTAATTTTTGTACATTTATATGACTCGTGTATGCAGACACTCACAAGTAAAATAAATGTGCATTTGCTCCCTTTTTGCATTTTCCTGTTTTCTGTAAACCAGTGACTCAGTGGTCCATTCAGAAGTCCTGCTTGAAATGAAGTCCTAGCTCTGGCCAATCACCATCCAGATTAGTGCTGATTAGGTAAATGTATGGATAAACTGAAGGATTTTTTTGTTACTTGTATCCTCTCAGGGTCTGAACAAACAGACTTAGTTGGTTTTTGATTGGGCAGTCCTCTCAGTGGCAGAGAAATGCACTGTATGATTCTTTCCAACCAACTTCAAGACTGGAACTCAAAGATGGATTGAATCTGACTGTCTGGGTATATTTCAAAGTTTGAAGCCGCAAGTGTTGCCGTTTTAACATGTTTTGTCTTTTTTATTTACTGGGGTAGTCCACAAAAGCATCATCCCGCCTGTGTGTGTGTGTACACATCGGATTGTTGCTTTTTAGCTTCTCTCTTACTCAGAAGCAGGAGAAACTGTCAACTAGTTTCAGAGCATAACATTTGGGATGTCTTAGGGACGTGGTGAGAAACTTTTACAGCTATTTTTATGTTGGTGTGGTTATGATAGTGCAAACTTGCGGTGTCACAGTTATTCTGTTGCTGTGTTTGTGCTCTGGACAAGCAAAAGCTATGATGTGTTGCACTAAAAGCAATACTGCATATATATGCTTCATGGCAGTTTCCCACGTAGGTTCAGCCTACATGCAAGGCACACGTCACCAAACAGGAGGGGAGGGCGAAGGGTGGCTGAAACGAGTTGTTCCAGAGACAGGCTCTGAGCACATAATGTCAGTCAGCGCAGAAACAAGGATATTAGTATGGTTTTTAACATGAAAATCTACATTTGACACATTCTGGGGACGTCAGGGACTTAACTCCCAAAAGGGGTTTAATATGGGCTGTTTAAATTAACACATCCTCACACCCTCTTCTCTTTTCTCGCACCCTATAATAAACACACAGTAAATTGCTCCACAAGCAAGTTACGTTTTTAAGTGTATGGTGTAACAAAAAGGTGTTTTCTGGTCTAACAGGCAGGACATGCTACTGTACCTTCCACACTGTCAGAGCAGTAAGTGCCAATGCCGGTGTCACCGCTGTCCGACACTGTGCTGTGTCGGCGCCCACCACAGATATTGTTGCCAGGGCCGTGGGGATTTCCGTGCCAGGCAGATTCATGGCCAGGGACCCATCCTGGAGAACCACCACTACTGGAGCCTAAAACAACAATTTAAAAAATTATTACGCAATTTGGTAAGTCATATTCTCACAGTTTACTTTTTCTTCTCTTCCAAACCTAACTTCTGTGAACCTCCTGGATCCTCATGTGAGGCTTCTTAAGTGATGATGATAATAGCATGAGAGTCTGCAGCCGGTTCAAAATTAAGAAGCACACATATTATGATCAAGATTACCACTACACATAATGTAATCCACATGTCCCAGCAGGCCAAGTGCAGAAAATTGATGATAGTTGATGATACATTTAGAAGGATTTCTACTTTACTTGAACACTTCCATTTTTCTGGTACTTATAACACATAATTCCATTCATTCAAACATTATACCTCTATACCACTTCATTCATTACAGTATAATAATAATAATAAGAGCTTACTGATCCCCAGTGTGACATTCACAAAGTCTGAGCAGTGATCCAACTTAAAATTGTTAAAGTCAAAGAAATCAAAACAGCAATTAAGGTTAAAATAACTGCAACTATAATCCAAAAACTATATGTGTGTGTGTGTGTGTGTGTAGATATAGATATATGTAGATAAGGAATCAAATGGAATGGGATCAATTTCAAATTAACATTTTAACTTGTATTTAATTAAATAATCTGAACAGTTCTTTCACCAGTTACCTGTGCATGCAACACCATGTGTTTCCTAATCTTAATAAGGGTAAAGCTGTTGATGCTTTTAATCGCAATTGTCACACGCTGGTTACTGTTATATTAACTATTTTGATTATTTTCTGTTTTGTAGTGTACGAGAATATTCAACATTTAGATAAATATTAGACTTAGATTTCATTTATTAATGTGAATTTCAAAGACATCAGCTTTAGAACAAATTTCACACCTTCAGTAATCTCAGTTTCAGGTCACCTCACCAGGAAAACACCCAATAAACCAGGACACACACAGCCTCTCATGTGCTCAGTGTTAATGTAGCCTTGCGGGGATAAACCTCCCAGACTTGTGTGTGCTAGCTGCTCTTGGCCTTTAAACGCACCCATTAGCTCGCATCTTAGCACCGTCGTGTCGCTGCGGACCGTTATCTTACCTGTTTTAGACTCGTAGCCATCTTCAAAATCACTTCTGTACCACATTCTGTGTGACGGTGGGCTTTAACACAGCAGCAGGAAAATACCGCAGTCCCCTCAGAGGACAAAAGAAAAAAAAATCAAGGCCAAAGAGTAAAAACGCGGATACAGTGTCGTTCAGGGCATTGTAACAGAGAAGTTTAAAGCCCGTGTGTGCGTGGTCTTCCGTTTCAAACAGCTACATTCTGTCTCATAACGGTGCCCTTCCTTCCTAAATATTAAGAATGTACGCCGTGAGCTGAGTCTTCTCTGACTGGAAGTGAACCCAGCAAACTCCTCCTCCGCTTCGCAGTTCGGCAGCAGTACTGCCAGCACGGCACGGCACGGCACGGCACAGCAGCAGACACAGACCCAGGATATATCTGGTTCGAGCCGCTTCCCGTAATGTAACGGAAGCGCTTGTAGATTGTCTAAAGAGAAACTGTCTATTCCTGAAACTACGGTACAGGCTCCACGCGAAGTGCAGAGTAACTAAGTACATTTACTCAGCTGCTGTACTGTAAGGACAGTTTTGACCTGCTTTACTTTAACGCAATATTGTAATTGCATGTTATGTTTGTCACAGTTCAAAGGAAACATTTTACTTCCTACACTTTGCCAGGTTTAGTTATTTCACAGATTTTTTATATAAAATATAATCAGCAAATAATTGATTATCTATGATCATGGACTAACCACTGAGCACATTAAGAGGTTACATTAGTTCCACTTGGCTGCTGTGTTTCTCAAGCTCCTGCCGTTTTGCAGTTTAACCAAAATGTTCCTCCTACACCGATCAGCTCTGCCGTGAATTCTACATTTACAAAGTAACATTTTTTATTTTTAAAGTTGAAACAGTCACAAATGTGATAATTCTACTACATGTGCATTATTAAAGTCATTGTGGGAGGTAGAGTCTTACTGGAGTACGTTATGTAATCACCAATGTTTTGGAGCCCTCAGTGATGTGAACTGGGAGGCAGAGGTTAGCAA
>OMLM01009148.1:78098-94667 GCA_900302695.1 Helostoma temminkii | reverse complement strand
CTGAACACTCGGACTACCATCCTGGCAGCTGCGAACCCTAAAGGCCGGTACGATCCGAACGAGCCGTTGTCTGTGAACGTAGCTCTGGCCAGCCCTTTGCTGAGTCGCTTTGACCTGGTTCTGGTTCTGCTGGACACCAGAAACCCAGAGTGGGACCGCATCATCTCATCTTTTATTCTGGAGGACAGAGGTAGGCGATAGACTTTTGAATAGCGAAATAGAAGTCGTACTGTACCATCAGTGTCAGTGAATTCAGAATAATAATCATGTTTTAATGAAATAATATTAATATTATATTATTCTATATTATATTATTTTCAATTTCAGTGCTTTACTTATATGAAAGTTTTGTATAGCTCTGGTTCTGTAACTATATCAGTAAATAATCTTTATAAAAAGTGTTGAAAACGTATATTTAAAAAAGTGCTATAAAGGTTACTTATTAATATCACTGTTAAAGAATATTGTGGCCCCCAGTGGTGAGATTACAGATTGCAACCGCATGAATATGGTTTATAGCTTTTAATTGAGAACATGGCTGATAAGTTGTAATGTAATGAATGAGTCAAAGATCTAAACAGCCAATCAGAATGCACTCTCTGACCAAACCCAATTATTATTTTCAGGTAAATACACACCAATGAAAATGTAATTATAAAATGTGATTGTGAAATTCACATTTTAAACGTGATCTAAATACTTACGGTATAAATACTACAGTAATTGAATATAATAACAACAAATGAAATCAGTAATAATATTTAGGTTGTCCCATCACACTCCTCTACAGAGTTTCATGATGAGGGTGCTGAACTGTCACTGCTCTGTTGTGCTCTCAGGACTGCCAGCTGACTCTACCAGCCTGTGGTCCATGGACAAAATGAAGGCTTATTTCACTGTGATCAGACGCTTGCAGCCACAGGTGTCTGAGGAGGCCAACTCCATCTTGACGCGTTACTACCAGCTGCAAAGGCAGAGCGATAGCCGCAACGCTGCCCGCACCACCATCCGCATGCTGGAGAGTCTGAGCAGACTTGCTGAAGGTGAGGCCTCTGCACCTGCTACGGCTGTGGCTGAAGGCGTCATGTTTCGGGTTGTCCTTTGATCTGCCCCAGACTTGTGAATGTAATATCACAGAAATGACTTCATGGAAGTTCTTCAAATTCTATTAATAGTAATTAATGATTCTGTGTTACATTAATGAACCTAAATTAACTAGAAAATCATCTTGTGTATACCGAGAATGCTGTTGTCTACAGCATGAAAAGTGGATACCAGCAGAACTGTGCCACTTACACAGAACCATTTTAACCTCACAGCTCACGCCAGGCTCATGTACAGAGAGACAGTGACCATAGAGGATGCCGTCATGGCCGTGTCTGTGATGGAGTGCTCCATGCAGGTAAGAAGAAAACAAAATGAGTTACTTTACCACATGGCAAATTAGCACCAATGTAAATGTATGCTTGCCTTTTTTAGTTCTTTTTAATTGTTTAATAGCTTCATTTGCATCTTACAATATCAGTGAACATTGAACTAATTGAAATAGAAGATGAAAATAATGATGTAATTAACTGAAGATGACTCAGTCCCATAGAGTGTATCTATTTTCTAATCAGTCATGTGTCAGTTGTTAGGGAAATGTGACACTGTACACTGTGCTCTTTCTTTAGGGCGGGGCTCTGTTGGGAAATGTCAACGCATTACTCACGTCATTTCCTGCAGACCCTGGTCAGCAGTATCAAACCCAGTGTCGGATACTGCTGGAAGGGCTGAACCTGCCCCTGCTGCTTCAGAAGGAGCTGGTTCGACTGGCCAGGTGAGCACCTGACCTGCTTTCTACGTGTTCATATAGGATTGTTTAACACCTAAAACATGGCTTATGTTTTATTTTTTTATTCAAGGAAAGATAACCCAAGAAAAAGATTAAAACCATCAGTGAACATTCTGTGTTATCTGATTTGTGCCATCAAATGACAAAAATGACAAATGCTTAGCACAAAAGAGACATAAAACTGTTTCCGTCTGTGTTAATTTATTGTGATGGTACTTTGTCATGTCCTGTGGATGAACGTTTTCCACAGTAAACAGTTAAAATCCATTGTTATGGACTTTGAGCACAGGGACATTGTCAGGTTTAATGTGTTGTCATAAGTCATTTTTTTAATTCCCTGGCACTGAATCGTACATAGACGAGGTTTTAAAAGCTTTAAACATCACTGAAAGAATCAATCTGGGTTTTCTTTATTCACTAGACTAAAAAGCAGCAAGTCAGAGGCTTCGCAGTCTGATCCACCAACGGATAATTACCATAAACTAAAGGACACAAACTCAATCACTGCAACTCTCCACCATGACATCTCTAGTAGTCTCAAAGGTGATGTCAGTGTAGAAGGTGGATTGGATTGGTTCCATTCAATCACTCCATCCGTATCATCCGATGATATGAACTCACCCTTAATTACATCGACTCAAGACATCCAAAATGGACAAACAAACACCAGGCTGTCAGACACGACCACAACAGTCAAACAACCAAACTGTCAAAGTGGGAAGGACATTGTGAGTAACAGCTGTTTGAGATTAAACAATGATGTTTTTTCAGAAAACAGAAAACATGAGACTGTTGAAAACAGGAAAGAAAAAAGTTGTGTATCCCAAAAGGAGGTGAACCAGTTTGAAAGACAGGAACCTCCAGAGTCAATGGACTTTGTGTTTCAGAAAGTGTCTAAAAATCTGAGAGACCGAAGACTCAGGGAGCTGGAGCTGAGAAATCAGCAGTGTGACAGAGGAGGAAATCATGGGGAGAGGGAGGTGATGGGAGATAGTGCAAGTAAAAATTTGACTGATGTTTTAAATCCAACTTCAGATTTCTGCACTAGCAGCACACTGTCATCACATGAAACCTGCCCCACAAACAGCCTAGTTCTGGATACTCTGTCCTCTGGTGAACAAATTAGATCTGAGTCAGAGGACAGGAGACAAGAGACTGGGACGAAGAACATTAGCGCTGTGCTGAGGGAGAAGATGGCAGCTGATGCTGAAACAGACTTGCATGCAAAGTTGTCCACATTTGTTTTCAAACCCAGGAAGATGAAACCTTCAGTTCACAACTTGACTACCAGGTCAGATGTCAGCGGAGACTCCCACACCGAGTGTGATCCAGGTGGCAGATATGTCCACACTAACACAGAAAGCATAAAAAGTAAACAGAAGCTAGTCAGTCATGATGAGTCAACCAGCTCGCTGACAGACACAGAGAAGAATGAAAGTGAGAAGAGAAGGAACCGTGGCCAAAATCTTCCACCATGTGGAAGCAGGAGAAAACAGGATAAATCAGCACAAGGAAATAGTATAGCTGGAATAAAGGGGAGGGACAATGCAGAAGATAACTGTGAGCAACCAACCAGAGTCAACGTGAGTGATGATACAGCAGGAGGGAGCTGTAGAACTGCTCCGGGTTTAAATGTCGGCCACACCAAATCCACCGTGGCCTCCTCAACCCTTTCAAAGCTTTCAAGATTTGCATTTGCCTGCACATCAGAACCCACGACCACAGCTCAAAGCAAAGTGGAAAGAGGTCCTCTTAAAACAGATGGTGCTGAGTGTTTGACAGCTAATTCTGAAGTCAAGAGGACTCTAATGGACAAAATAAAGAGCATGTTACCGCCTGCAGCCACTGAGCTCACAACAGGACAGAAACATGAACTTGAGACAGAGTCGCCAAGTAAAACAAAGAGCACAGTAAAGAGAACTGATTCTGCAAAAGACGGTGTGAAAATTGTCAATGATGGCCTTTCTGATTATCAAAGTACTGTCAATCTGAAGAAGAGGAAGTGTTTCGAGCTGGGCCCTCCACCAAGTAGTGCTGGTGGGTTCAAGAGTCCGTTCTCAGGACTGTCTCTGTTTGGCTCTAATGAGTTAAATAATGATGTTCTCGATACTGACTGGGATCAAGAGGTTTCAAAGAAAGCCAAAGTTTAAAATCATAGTATACTGTGACAGTGTGTGAATAAAGAATAATATCACAGTAATCAGCTCCATATAAACATTTGCTACCTTCTACAGCCTGACAATAAACCTGTTTAATTCTTTAAGAGGTTCAGGTCTTCATCCTTCAACTGTAACGGATCTGAGCTACAGCTACAGGATGTTGCCACATGGGTGGACGACAGTCACTTGTAATATCTTCAACACTGGTGGTCTGCCACAACACTAACAGCAAAGGAGGAAAGAAGAAGTAGGTCACAGTAAATTTAAAAGAAAATAATAGCTTGATCAGATTTTCAGTAGGTTCTCAGCCCAAAACCATAACATATATAGTGTTCTGCCAAAGTGTTCTAGCTAGCTAGAGTACTTTGTCTAGTAGCTAGACAATAAAGCTGTGCACTTATCGCAAAATGAAACTTTAGTCAGTATGAGTTGATTTGTCTTATGGTCAGTAACAGAAACATCACTGTACTCTTGTCTGGTGTCTTGTTCAGTCACTTGTTTTCCTGCCCTCACTTCCCTATGACATCATCAAAGTTAACTTTTCCATATATAGTCAGGTTTATTAATAATGAAGCAAAGTTTTTTCACCCCCATGTTGAATTTGAAATGGAACACTCAATATAGAATTGAAGTCAAGACTTCCAGCTTTAATTCCAGGGGTTTGACAGAAGTTTGGAATTCTGTCAGTTATTATAACCATTTCATACACACACACATTTTTGGTTACTCATAAATAATAGATTGCTTAATGTTAAAATGGCTTACAAGCAGTTGCATGGGCTGTTCCTTTAATTTGGGCCACAAATATAGGAAGTGAAACTTACAGAGAAGGAAATGGACAACTCACTATCCAAAGATTACCATATCATATTTGATAAAACTGGGTGGTGGCAGTGTAATGAAATGGACATGTATGGCTGCCACTGGAACTGTGTCATGATGTTTATTGATCATATGACTGCTGCTAAAAGATTCAGGATAAATTCTAAAGTGTATAGGCCTTTTCTGTCTGCTCAGATTCACCCAAATGCTGCAAAACTGCTTCATGGATGCAGATGGACAGTGACACAAAACATACAGTGAACATACAGAAACAAGAGTTTCTGAAGGCAAAGTAATTGAAGATTGACTTTGGTCCCACACTAGTTGTACTCTATACATTAACTGAGATAAAGTGTTTAACCAGAAATTTTACCAGAACAAATAGTTCCTTTTTTAAGTTCACTTTGTGGGATACTGTTGCAGCATATTGGAAATCTTTCAGTCTGAGGCAGCTGTTTTTACCAATCCACAGTGTAACAGTACATGTTTCTTAGACAACTTTTTCCACAGCAACATGGAAAATGTGCCGTTAATGGTTTAAGGTCACAAGGATGAGGAGTAGTAAGAGTTACTATCATCATCAAATAAGGCATTTTGTATACGTGCTAATAAATTGATACAGCAGAATGATTAACATAAAACCTACCAGACTTCTGTTAAATCATTTTTTTAAAAAGCATATTGATCATTATTAACTATACAGGGATATCCAAAATACAGCCAACACCTTCATTTATATGAACATATGTTACTTGGAAATTTGAATTTCACCTGGTGACTGTAATGACAGTTAAATCACATAATATAACCAGTTAACTGTCACTGAACATTAACCGAACATTCGAGATGTGCAATCCTCCACATCTCTGTTTAGTTCTATGCCCACAATATGTATTTCTGTGATAACGCTGAATGAAGTTTTAGATGACTGACGGTCAAGTTTGTGATGTACTGAAACTCCACCACAGCTCAGCCTTAACTAGGAATTATATTCCCTGTACTGCAGAGTGAAATGTGTGCGTGTCAAAGGACGTAAATAAGCTGAAAGATTTCTATTAATCTTTTGGTGTTACTTGAATACCATCAGGAGCGGGTAGGGTAACATTAAAGCTACAACATCATCCCGTAATCAAGCATCAGCTTTAAACTTGGCATCATTCCACTTTACTTTACGAAGCTCCTCAGGTGTTAGTCTGAGTATACCTTCTCTGATTGGCTGAAAAGGTGAGCCTCACTCAGAACATACAATAATTGGTCACATAAACCTTTGACAGTACATCTTCACAGAATCCTTTTGTCGTTTTATGCAAAATCGAACTCACTGGCAGATTCTGATCTGAACCACTTTTTTGACTTTTTAGTGGTAATTAAATATCCCCCAGTTTAAACCGGAAACTGGAAAGCACAAGAACAACTCCACATTCAGTAATGTTCTGGACCCCTCAGTGATTTAAATAGGGAGTCAAACATTAGAGCCACTTCTTAACATAGCATACTCAGTACATCTCCACTGCCCACAATGACCTTAATAATGCACATGTGGTATATTTATTACACTTCTGACAGTTCCACTTAAAAACTAAAAAATGATTCATGGCAGAGCTGTTGTATTGGATTGTATTATGCCGTACAGCTGCCCGTAATGTTATACCTGATTGGTGTACATGCAGTATTAGATCAGATAATGTGGCACAGTGACTTCTTGTAGTGGCTGAAGCTCGAGCTGCAATGTTAGTGATGTTTAAACATCAATAATTATAAAAATAAATATACAGCACAGCATTCAGCATAGTGTGTACCTTTACTTTTGGTATTGTAAGTAAGTTAAGTTACACTTCCAATTCAGTACTTTCACTTGTAATCGCATATGTAACACTGTGGTAATGATATTCACCTATGTAGGAAATCTATAATTTCTTTTATTTTTCTTTACACCTTTTCACCTCTGAATGTTTATTTGTGGTTTACAGCACAAATGTGGAATGAAAAGAATGCTGGTGAATTTTTATTGAATAGTCAGAAATCAGGTTTTTTAACTGGTTCTCTCTTTGAATCTGTTCATGAATTAAAGTGAACAACAAGAAGACCTGAATATTTTAGACGTTGGCAAAAAATGTATTTATGAGGCACATGTTGGACAAATCTGGATTACACTTACACATATAGGTTATCAACAGTATCAACTTCAATAGTGTTTAAAATACTTTGGTTTTTATCACTAACTCAGACGGATAGACAACATAAACATACAGCAGCTTTCTAACAAAATAAAACTGGACGTGACAAACTCAAATCTTTACATGTGCGGGCAAAGCATAAAGCAAGGTCCTTGGCAGACTGCAGGATCCATCTGAAAACTCTTCTCATCATTATTCAACAAAGCGTAACGGTCTCAGTATAAGTTGGTTTTTTGAAACTGGGCATCTTTGAGGGAAATGAGCCACTGCTACTCCTTCTACCGTCTCTGATCTTTGAGACCATCAGGTGGAAGATCTCCACGATGTTGAGGAAGACAGAGAACACAGACATTGCCAACATGAAGATGATGAAGATGGTTTTCTCAGTGGGACGACTTATGTAGCATGATACACCTGGATTTGGACAGGGGTAGTGGATGTATGAAATCTTAGTGGGCATGAATATGAAGCCATAGATGTAGTACTGGCCAACGATGAACGCTACTTCAAACAGGATCTTGAACAGCAGCTGTGTCATGTAGCTGCAGAGCAGGGCACCCTTCAGTTGCACTTTGCCGTGTTCATCTGAATACTTTGGAGCCTTAACAATCCCGTCCTTACCAAGTTTCTGTTCCAGGCGTCTCCTCAGCTTGTTTTCTCTTCGAATCACCAACAGGACATGGCCCAGATAGATGAGCGTTGGTGTAGAGACGATGAGGATCTGTAGGACCCAGAAGCGTGTGTGAGATATAGGGAAGGACTTATCGTAGCAGGCGTTCCTGCACCCAGGGCTATTGGTGTTACAGTTCATGTTTGCTTGTTCATCTCCCCATATGGTATCTATGCCAGCAGCCAGGATGAAGATCCTGAAGAGGAAAAGAACAGACATCCACACCTTTCCCACTACAGTGGAATGGGACTGCACCTTGTCCAACAAATCAGACAAGAACGACCACTCCCCCATGATGAAAGCCTGTGACAGGGGAAGTAAAGTAAAGCAAAGTCAAGTCAGTGTGAAGCAACCTTTTTACACACATTGTAAACACTGGTGACCCCAGACTTTGGAGCCAGGTGAGAAAGCCATTGAGGCAATTGCCTGGTCTCCTGATGACATGTTCTGAGGACAATTGAAATTAGACACTGATACAAAATATGGCATGAGCATGTAAGGCTACAAAACATTTACAAGCCCTCACCTTAATGAACAGGTAGGTTTATTCAATTTTTAATGGTACATAATTGTATTAGTGCTATTCTGCTTTTCCATCAGGCTGTGTGCATACGAAAAGTAGGAAACACTTTCTTAAATGCCTCAGTCTTAATGGCTTCGCCATTCACCTTCACCTTGGAACTTACAGAATATTGGTATAACATGGCTTATTTATAACACACCTACCAATTAAGTTAAGACCCATTGTTTGTGCCATTGTTTGGGATTTTAGCATTAGGAGTTAATTTTAAACCCAGATCATACAATTTATCCCAACTGCACTCTTCGAAGCTAGAGCTAAGTTTGCAGAACTCTTGGTTTTCTTCTAGTCATACAAATCAAAGCAGCTGTACCCCTCAATGATAGAGACATAGATGGAAAAACAGAGGTGTACATAGAAATATATGAAGATAGATAGATAGATACAGTTGCACTCACAGTAATTCAACAAGTGTCTTCAGTACTTATGAGAATACCCTTTGCTGTCATGACCTGCTGAAAAGGCAGTGCATAGCTAGACACCTGCTTCTGGGAGCATTTCTGAGGAATCTTAGCCCATTCCTTATTGGCAATGGCCTATTGTTGAGTTTGCATTCTGCACACAAGAGGTTTTCTAAAGGGGTTCTAGGAACAGTGACTTTAAATAAATAATTTTGACATTGCAGGAGTTAATAAAAGTTGCATTTTGTCTTGAATTTTGAGGAAACCACTTGTGACCAATTTGGTTGTATTAAGCTATATAAATTGTTCTTGTTTGATTTGTTCACTGCAAACAGATGAATAGATTGTAAATTTTGCTAGTACATATTATTCGCATTGACAGACCACAAATGAAAGACACTCAAATGCACATTGTAAGTGTTGTTCCTGAGCCAAAAAAAACCCCGAGTGTTGGATTCGGTTGCCACCAATGATAAAATTATTGGATTATTGCTGTTGGATCTTTGTAGCAGATAGTTAAAATATATTTCAGATCACATAGAGTCCATTTCAGGACACCTCTTGTTAAAAGCACATTTCTGATGTATCTTATTAGCATTTTATAATACATTTCAGACTGCTCATGAATCAAACTTCAATCCCTGAATCCTAAGAAACAAACAATACAATTATAATAATACGGTATCGATATTTAATAAAACTGTGAAAGTGTTCCTACCTCAGTAGTGACCAGTGCCTTGTTCAGTCAAACTTTGTGATGTGGCTGAAATTTCTCTCACTTCCTCCTTATATCGTTTCTAATGCTTGCGGAGTCATCACTCTTCACAGGTCTGGAGGATCTGCCCACACTCCCCTTCCTGACGACGTGACTGTCACTCAGCAGACAGTAGTTGAGACATAACAACTAAGCTTAGCTACTGTGCTGCTGACAACATCACATCAGCGGTTCCAAAACAGATGAATAATCTTCACTCCTACAAAACTGTGATCACGTATCTCTGAGCAATATTCTTCATAAGAAGACGGTAGCAAAAGCTTGAGTCAGACCAAGGGACAGAAATCGAAGGGCTCCTAAAGTTGCTTGTCAACTGCTTTGTGCTGATAGAATTGTAGTTTTGTTTTGTTGTATATACTGTGCTATTAATGCACAACGTCAGCTAAAGTTATAAAACGAGGTGGTGGGGTCTGCGTCATTATCTGATGCTGAGATGTTGTCTTGAAGAACTCCTTTTTGCCAGGAAATATGTAAGACTACATTTATTATAGCCAATAGCCACAAGCCAAACCTTAGGACAGGTGACACTTAAGCATACACAAAATGAATGAATGAATGAATGAATGAATGAAGGAATGAATAAGGGCTTAACAGTGGCTCAGAAGATTGATTTGGCTCCAACTATAAGATTGACTGTAGCCAAAAATGGCTATAACAGAGGATCACTTTGCACTACAGTACTGATAATAAGAAAATACTTGAGGCTAGTTTGCTAGCTTGCTATTATTTCTTGCTATTTTTACTTTCAGTTTTTACTATTGGCTTGTCTTGTGGACTTTTCAACAGACTCAGGACCAGCACCCAGACTGCAAACTCAGTGGCTGTGGTCATTCAGGATAATTTTAGTGTAGAAGTATAGTGTCTTGTCCAGAGACACATCAACACATGTCAATCAAGGAGTGAGGTCCCAAACTGCCAATCCTAGAGTCAAAATTTATATTTCCCATAATGATATGAGTATCTTTTTTTTTGTATTTCTTGTTTTAAATATTCTGCAAAATCTGACATAGAACAAAGTCAACCTGAGAAAAACAGAATACAGGTTTGAATTGAATTAAATGTATTTATTTAGCAAAATGGTAATAGAATGAGGGTTTATGTAATTTGTCCTCTGTACATCACCACACTGAATTTGAAATAAAACACTCAAGATGTGAACAAAGACTTTTAGCTTTAATTAATTGAAAAAGAGCAATTCTGAGATTACAGCCATTTTCATACACACATCTCCATGTTTGGGGCTCATAATTAATGGAAAGAATGGCTGACCAGAATGGCCTGTTCATACATTACTAGTCAAGCTCATAAAAGGCCTGGAGATGGCTCTGAAGTTACATTTGCATTTTGTAGCTTTTCATTGGAACTATCAACGTGATGTCCAAAGATGTGTCTATGCAAATAGAAGAAGGAGGGCATCATTAGGATGAAAAAAAACCAAGAAAACATAAGGGTGATAGCACAGAAGAAGAAGCACAGAAGACAACTAAAGTGGATGACCACAGAATTCTTTCCATGGTGAAGATGGGCCTTTTTGCAACATCAAGTCAAGTCAAGAATATTCTTTATAGATGCATTACTGTCAAAGTCAAAAGTCAAGAGACGCCTTTGTGAATGTAAATACAGAAGCTTCACAACAACATGCAAAACACTGGTAACACTCAAGAAAAAGGAAGCCAGATTAGAATTAGCAAGAAACCACCTCTTCTTCGTTGTATTCTGAGTTTCAGAATGTGCCAAATATTTCCACTTGATCTGGACCACATGCTGCCCATTTCATAGACACCAAGGTACCTGCATACCATCAGAGATGCTTGCATTTGAACAGAATGCTAATAACAAGCTGACGGTCCTTCTTGTCTTTAGTCTGGACATTGGGGCACCCATGGTTTCCAAAAAATTATGTCAAATTTCTATTTATCTGACCACAGAACAGTTTTCCACTTTGCTTCAGATCATTTTAAATTAGCTTTGTCCCAGAGAAGACAGCATGTTTATATACTGTATGGCTTCTTCTTTGCACGATAGAGCTTTAACTTGTATTTTTGGATGGTACTATGAGTATTCCAGAGTCCATAATGTTCTTCATATAATCCATGTCAGTTTTTAATGCAGTACCCTCTGGTGGCGTGAAAATAATAGGCATTCAATACTGTGTTTCAGCCTTGTCCCTTGCACCCAGAGATTTCTCCACATTCTCTGAATCTTCTGATGATATTATGAACTGTAGATGATGGTATATTTAAAGTCTTTGCAATTTTATATTGAAGAAAATTATTTTTAAATTATCTGACAATTTGTCAGACGTTCACATGCAGATTGGTGAACGTCTGCCCATCTTGACTTCTCTCTGACTTTCTCGGATGCTCTTTTTACAGTGCCTATAAAAAGTATTCACCCCCTTGGATGTTTCACCATTTTATTGACATTATAAATCAATCATGGTCTATATATGTTGGCGACTTTGACAAAAAAATTCTGAAAAATACCTCATTAATGTCCAAGTGAAAACAGGTTTCTACAAAGTAATGTTAATTAAATAAATATGTAAGGTGAAAATAAGTGTTTGCATTATTATTCACCCTCTTCTGGACACTGGAGGTTGATGCCATTCTTTTTTGCAAAACCCAAGGGGGTGAATACTTTCTATAGGCACTGTATACCCAGTCATGTTACTGACTTGGCCAATTAACCTAATTAGTTACAAAATGTTCTTTAGCTCTTTCTTGTTAGTATCACTTCTCCAGCCTTTTTATTCAACATTTCAACAAATTTCAAAATTACCTTATTTTTTCTCTAAATAAAGGGTAGTTATTATTTATTATTATCAGCTGTGAAGCCACGTTTGAATATGTTTTGTTATTTATAAAAGGATGTTGTTTGACCTTAGAAGACCTTCCAGCTAACAACACGTCCTTTCTCCTTCTTTCTCTTAAGCAACACTGGACAACATGGTGAAATTTCACGTCTCCCGTTTAGACAAATCCACATTTCTACATAACAGCATGTCACAGACAAAGGGTGTTTCTATGGAACGAGTGCACAGCTGTATGTGTGACTGAGGTGGGAGGTAAGGCAAAACATGATTTATGGTGTGTAATAATGATAGAAGATGTGGCTTTAAGGGTCACCGAGACTTGTTTTACAGGAACAGAGAGTGATGAAATCTGTTTTCTATGAGACTCATCAAAATCATCACGGGTTGCGATGGGCGAAAGGAGAAGCTACGTCTGAGTCAGTCTGACCAAGGCCCGAGGCCTCGACTGTATTTAAGCGTCGTCTCGGGTGGTGGATGACATCTTTCGTTGCCTGCAGTCTGGCTCCTCTGTGATGGGCTCACGGCAAACATTTTCTTATATCTGAAGCCTAACAGGCGAGTACATTTTCTGTTTCTCTTCAATCAAAATGTTATTGTGTCGCAGGATCTAGCTCTTGTTGTTTAAGTTCATGTTGCCACCTCAGCATTTTTTGCTGTAACTTGTCAGTTGACAGTGTGTTTGTATAGCCATAGCTTAGACATGTGTATATTTTCTTCCCATAACTGCACTGGAATTACTTCAGTTTTTTCTTTCAACGAGCTCTTTGATATCCAGTCTCAGATAACAGGAGTAAAGAAAGGCGAGCACATCCTCTCAGACATGTTGACTATGTATCATTGATCATCAATGTCTGAATATATAAATTACAATAAGGTGTTCAAGGTGCAAACTAAATTTAGTTTTAGTTTTTCCACTGTGAGCAGCGCTGTGGTGCAGTGGTTAGCACTGTCGCCCTACAGCAAGAAGGTTCTGGGTTTGATTCCCATATCGGACAGGTGCCTTTCTGCGTGGAGTTTGCATGTTCTCCCCGTGTTTGTGTGGCTTCTCTCTGGGCACTCTAGCTTCCTCCAACGTACAGACAAGCAATCAGGTTAACTGGAGACTCTAAATTACCCATAGGTGGCAGTGTGAACGGTTGTTTCTGTCTATGTGTGGCCCTGTGATGGACTATTTTTTCTCTATCCACCAGCAGCAGGGACTTTGCTTTATTCATGTGTTTTGGAAGTTGAACTTCTCACACTTTCTCACTGAGAGAACAATACAGCAGATCAAGTACAGTCTTGTCTGTGATTGGCATGTATGCCATTAATGTTATGAGCATGTCTTTATGATTATTCCTGCTCTTCACAACAAAAAGGAATTGGTTGCTTTAGCTATCAATTCATAATGACACAAGCTAGTTGAAAATGACATAAGTACTATACCTGTTTTGAGGTACAGTCTCGGGTCATTAAAACCTAACCAGCTCACAGTGCTTTTCCATTTTATGCTACTTTTACTCCACTTTGTTTATTTGACAGCTTTAGAATCTAATTGATACATGGTAGTGTATTATTATTGGTATGGATATACCAGCTTTACCAGTTGCTACCAGTATTAACCAATAACATCAAATCATTTCTGCATACATTTTTAGTATTTCTAAAACAATTTTACTTTATTTATACTTTATACTATTATACTTTATTGCTACTAACTAAAGGATCCGTTAGTAAAGACGTGAAAGAGATGAAACGAATGTAAATTTTTAAGTGGTTCTCTCCTTAAATGTGTACATGAATTTAACTTGTCCTATGTAGCAAGTAGCAAGCAGTTGTTTTTATGATATAAGTGTACTGTACCTGTTGGATTGCTTTCTTACTTTCACCTTCAGTATCTCTCTGTCTTTTCTTAGTGAGAATGCCGCTCTTATTTTCACTGCTGTGTGTGTGTTTCCTCTTTTAGTCTTTAGTTTCCAGCCATGGGTGACTGGTCTTATCTGTCCGCGCTGCTGGACAAGGTCCAGTCTCACTCCACTGTAGTGGGGAAGATCTGGATGAGCGTCCTCTTCCTGTTCAGGATATTTGTCCTGGGTGCTGCTGCTGACAAAGTGTGGGGAGACGAAGTGTCCGAGTTCAAGTGCGACACCAAGGAACCGGGATGCGAGCACGCCTGCTACAACTGGATGTTCCCGATATCCTACATTCATTACTGGGTCCTACAGATCATTTTTGTGTCAACACCCACCCTGTTCTACCTGGGCCATGCTATCCACATCATCCACAAAGAGAAGCGGATGTTGCAGCAGTTGGGGGACCTACCTGATGGATGTGCACTGAAGAAACCTAAGTACACAGATGACAGAGGAAAGGTGAAGATTAAAGGCATTCTGTTTTGCACTTACATGACCCAGCTGGTCTTCAAGATCCTCCTGGAGGTGGCATTCACTGTGGGCCAGTTCTACATCTTCGGCTCTGTGTTCATGGTCTCCTACTTCCACTGTACTTTAGCCCCTTGTGCCCATTTCACCGGTGCCCAGTGTTACATTTCACGTCCCACTGAGAAGACCATCTTCATCATCTTCATGCTAGTAGTTTCAGGCATTTCAGTTCTCCTCAACATCATTGAGATCATCTACCTGCTCTGTAACAGGAGTAGAGACGCCAGGAAACGCAGTCCAGCGAAGTCCACTACACAGCAATACCCGTCCAACCCTTCATGGAAGGGCATCAGCAGCCAATACGGAGGCTTCCCACTGTCACCTCTGCCTTGTCCTGGTCTGGCCAGCCACAGCAGAGACGACAAACACAATGACTCCATCAGTAAAGAGAAGGACACCTGATTCATGAGGACACACTTTTAATGTTTGCTCTTGTTCTTGTTACACTTATTTTTTCATATGGTCAATAGCTGGATTGTGTGAAAGGTTCTTGATTGAATTATTACATTTGCTGTTGCTCAACACAATAATATTTCAACATATTCCAAATGTTTTTTTCTTAAAATGTTTAAATGTGTGTTCAAAAATTACAATACTTTGCTCTGATTGGTCAGTCTTTATTCAAGATGGTGTGGTAAGACCACACTTTGAAGGATAAGTACCCCACCAACAAAAACAGTGTTGATAATAAAATTGTACATGTCTATTCCAGGTTTATTTGACAAAGTCACAAATAATAGCAAAGAACATGTCTAGTAATTCAATATAAATAAAGGCTAAATCTGCCTAGAGACTTGGTGTGGAACAAAAACGAAAAAGATTTTAACATCTTGTTCTGACAGCTCTTTCATTCCTCATAAGAGAAATATCTTAATCTGCAAAAGTAATGAGTAACTAAAGCTGTAAAATAACTGTAGTGGATTAAAAGAAGCCCATTCTCAGTTAGCGTTTCCACTTCCAGTGATGGTTTGATCATTTTTCACTGAAGTAAGCTGGTCTATTATTATGTGTACTATAGTATACATAATAATATACAATACATATACTTTATTTGTGTTCATGTTCCCCTTGTTAAGCCTTCACATTCACAGTCTGTTTCCCACTAACACCACAAGTGCACAGTATAATGTACCCGCACCTGTATTACATTATTTCCATCATTAGGTGGTGCCGTACACTGGTGAAGTGTACACACAAGAAGAGTTCACTCTCAGCTGTATGGAGCTTGGTGAGTGGAACTGAAACTGTAATACTAGTACAGTTTCACTTGTGTCAGTGTTTATAGTGATTACACAGACTTTAAAAGATTCATAACCACCACAGCGCACCCTGTCATCAGGTTTCTAAAATATTAAAGAATTATAAGGATAAAAAATTATAGGGATGGATACAAGCTACATTAGAACTACAGAGCATCTCAAGAGCTACACAGCTTTATAAATACATTATAATTACATAATGTGTACACGGTACAGTAGTACATATACTGCAAATGGTAGTTCTTATGATTATTTTTAAATATACAGAAGTGGTAGAAGTACACAAACACTTAAGTAGAGTACTTGCTTAGAAAAGCACTCAACTACAAATAGAAGTACCACTTCATAGTCAAGTTGAAGTACTAAGCGCATGCTCTAAAATACACTTAAACTACAAAAGCACAAGTACTCCACTAAGAAAACAAAGTATTTTATGCAGTACTGTACACGTCCGGTCCATTTTAATGTGCACCAACATCTCAGAGGAGAAAATTTAAAAAAGCAGGTAAAGCTGGAGCTACTGTAACTGTAAACACTTTATGTATTGACAGGTAGTTAATCTATAATAATACATAATCATCATCTTCATCATCAGCAGTCTTCAAAAAAAGCACAAATTAAATGTGTAAAATAAATGTAGTGGAGTAAAAGCGAAGT
>OMLM01009148.1:62863-75423 GCA_900302695.1 Helostoma temminkii | reverse complement strand
ACACCCCACAAACTCTCTCTCTCTCACACACACACACACACACACACACACACACACACACACACACACACACACACACACACACACACACACACACACACACTCTCAGACTGCATACACAATCACGCAGCATAGTGGCTTTATTCCAGCAACCTCATTGTGAACAGCTTGGCTGAAACCTTTTTTCATTTCTCGCGGTCTGCTGACGATCCAGCTTCGCATCTGTTTGCAACCAAGTGGAAAACATTGGTAGCCGAAGCAGATACTTTTATTTGTGCACTGTAAGAGCGTTAAAGACTAATGGAAGTCGTTAACATGTATAACCCTGGACACGCTCACAACAGTCACCAGGTATTCTCACTGGTTTCGAAGGCCTGAGAAAAGGTTTAGTAGTGCAGCAGAAAGGTCCTCGAGGTTGAATCCTCTCATGTGACTGAAACGGAGCGCGGACTAAGTCGAAGACTTTGCTCAAAACTGAGAGAGTCTGTTTCCATCCAGTTTCTTTTGAGATTGTAAAGGATTTAAAGGATGTTTTAGCCAATTTTGACTTCAATAAATTCAAATGCGCTTTGTTGTATATTTTGACGAACACTCAAAATTTGTTGAAAGATTTTCCTAACACGTCCAGCTTCACTTCATATCTCTAGATTTAAACGCTGTGTTGCATAAAGTGACCATAATGTGTTTTCTGTCCCTGCCCTCTGTAATTGGATTAGCTTGTGTTTAGCGTTATGAAACATCTAGTTTTGTCTCCATCAATAACGATGTTGTTTAATCACCGAATGTTGCCAAAAATACTGAAGTCAAGAATGATAAGGATGTTAATCATTCTCAAAAACCAAACTTTAGTTTTGGAACACGCTGTTGTGTGTCTGTATAAAAATGAAATGTTGCGAGAGCTGTACTGTTTGTACATTATTGTCAATTCAACTGTGCCCCCTTTTTTTATGGCAGCTACCGCTCCCTGAGAATGGGTGACTGGAGTGCTCTGGGTCGTCTGCTGGACAAGGTCCAGGCCTATTCTACAGCCGGGGGGAAGGTCTGGCTGTCGGTCCTCTTCATCTTCAGGATCCTGGTCTTGGGTACTGCTGTGGAATCAGCCTGGGGAGACGAGCAGTCCGCCTTCAAATGCAACACCCAGCAGCCTGGTTGCGAGAACGTCTGCTACGACAAGTCCTTCCCCATATCCCACGTTCGCTTCTGGGTTCTCCAGATTATCTTTGTGTCGACGCCCACTCTCCTCTACCTGGCTCATGTCTTCTACCTGAACAGGAAAGAGCAGAAACTTAACAAGAAAGAGGAGGATCTTAAAGCAGTGCAGAATGATGGGGGCGACGTTGACATCCCGCTGAAGAAAATTGAGATGAAAAAGCTGAAGTATGGCATTGAGGAGCACGGCAAAGTGAAGATGAAGGGGGCTCTGCTCAGAACCTATATAGTCAGCATTTTTTTCAAGTCTGTGTTTGAGGTGGGCTTCTTGGTTATCCAGTGGTACATGTATGGCTTCAGTCTCAATGCCATCTACACCTGTGAGAGAGATCCGTGCCCACACAGGGTGGACTGTTTCCTGTCTCGTCCAACAGAGAAAACCGTCTTCATCATCTTCATGCTGGTGGTCTCGCTGGTGTCACTGCTGCTCAACGTCATTGAGCTTTTCTATGTGTTTTTTAAGAGGATCAAAGATCGCGTTAAGGGCAAACAGCAGCCCGTACTCTACCCCAGCGGAGGCACCTTGAGCCCCACCCCTAAAGAACTGTCCACCACCAAGTATGCCTACTATAATGGCTGCTCCTCTCCAACCGCGCCGCTCTCACCCATGTCCCCTCCAGGGTACAAGCTTGCCACAGGGGAACGGGGAACAGGCTCATGCCGTAATTATAATAAGCAGGCCAACGAGCAGAACTGGGCCAACTACTCCACAGAGCAGAACCGGCTTGGCCACAATGGTGCAGGAAGCACTATTTCAAACTCCCATGCACAAGCCTTTGACTTCCCTGATGATACTCACGAGCATAAGAAACTGTCCTCATCAGCAGGACACGAGCTACAGCCGCTGGCGTTGATGGACGCCAGGCCCTGCAGCCGGGCCAGCAGCCGGATGAGCAGCCGAGCCAGGCCAGATGACCTGGACGTGTAAGCCCCGGCTCCCCTTCCCCCCCACCTCTGCCTGGCTGCAGCCAGAGAATCAGTGAAACACTCCATCATGAAGGTTCATGAGAGGTGGGACTAACCTCAATCACTGTCTTTATCACAGAGACTCTTAGTCAATCAAAGAGACATTAAAACTTGTTTTGTAACACTGTCAAAGGTACAAGTTGCAAATGTTTTTTTTTACTATAACTTTTTAGTGGAGCTAACCCAGCTTTAAGAGAATAGAACAGCCACTAGAATGGTGCAAGAGTCTGACCAATGTTCTCCTTTGTTCTTGATCTGATCAGTGCCTGGTTCTAAGGAGCGCCTCTGTTAAAGTGACTGAGATGGTTTGAGTTTGCCAAGGTTACTATAAAGGAAAATTCTGTTTTATTCTTCTTTTCACAGTCTTTCTATTGCTGAGAATATTTTATCTACCACTGCCATAGTAAAGGTCTGAAGGTATGTGACAGCTTTACAACAGGGTGCCTTCTCAGCTGGGTCTTTTAAACATCTAGCTAATAGGCTAACTAGCTGGCAGGGCTAAGTCTGGTTCATTTGTAGTTATTTCTTCATCATCATCAAACATGTCCTGTCAAATAATCCAATAAAGAAAAGTAGTCCAGAAGAGCAAGAAACAAATCCACATCTGGAATTAAAAGACTTGACAGTGAGCACATCCAGAATAATCACAATTGCAGTTTGATGTAACAAACAAAAGTGTCAATACTATCAGTTGTACAGCACTTTCCAATACAACCCACAAGGCAATTCCAAAATTTTTTTTTATAGTTTCTGATCTGCCAGCCAGTCGATGGTTCCTCTGATTTTCAACTTGCTTCCAATGGTTCTAGTTTGGGGAGTACATGTACTGTATATGCATGGCACAAAATATCAGTGTGCCCTCCCTGTGTTAAACTGTCTTCTTCTAGTTTCTAGCAGAAACTTCAGTCAAGATGATATGATTTGGTCTTTATCCTATGGAAGCTTATTATTGGTCTAGAACTTATCTAGAACTCCTCCAGATGACATCATCTGAACTCCAACTACAAGCAATGATACTTTAATACAAGTTGAAAATTTGTGAAGTCGATCTTGAAGATCTAAATCTGTTTAGTTAAGGTTAGGTGAAGATTTCTTTTATGGTTAAAACCCAATGTAAAACACGGCATGTTGCTGTCTTTGTCAGGCAAAACTGCAGAATAATGTATTACTTCCAGCTTAGCCATTTATGACATGAAGTACAGGCGACTTGTAGAACATAGTTACAATATATGACCATCTGTGCAGGGACCCTGTTATAAAGCTGTGTGAAGCTCAGCAATGAAGCTGGTGACCATAGAAATCATCTAAACCAACAGGGATGAATCTAAAACTATCAAATATGATTATAAACACCAGGTTGTAATAAAGCAGAACTTTTCTTCACTGTGACAGGTGAGGCCAGTGACACACACACATAGACACACACACCCTCCCGTCTCTACTACTAAGATAGCTTGATGGGCTTGTGTTGACTTGCTCTTTCAGTTTGCTTGTGTAATAACGCTGAATTTATGTGTGAAGCAGCAATATTAATACATTTTCTTTTGCTTTCACTTATATCATACCTAACGTATCCCGGTTCTTAATTCAAATTCATTTAAACTCAACAGTTACTGTCCAGTGTCGTCACATAGACAAACAGCAACAATATGTAAAGCGTTAACCACTCTGCTCATCCTTCGCATGTGACTTACAGTAAGGATTTGGAGGTGATTGCTTAATATCAGTTGTGAATTTATTTATTGCATCATCTGTAGGACACCTACAGCACCACTAAAAGGAACAATTGACTACTATCCAAAACATCTGACATCGACTCCCCACAAGCTGTATATTTATTGACAGTAAGAACAATTAGTATTTTTTTCATTAGTAACTTTGTCAGTCAGCGTGGACTGTTGTTTCCTGATAAACTTTGAATTTATGTGGTGTTATGTTTTCATGTTGTGGTTTTGTGTCATTGGGAGCGTGTGTGTGTGTGAAAGTGGCAGGGTTGAGGGTTCAAGCAGCAAACTCTGCTTTCATGTGGGTTCCATAAAGAAAGGCTTTATTGCTGTCATTCATTCAACATGTGTGTTCTCTTTTTTTCATCTTCTGTTGGTGCTAGAAAGAGACGGTAGAATGATTATCGGTGTTTGACATATTTGAGTGAATGATATATTTTTTTTCGTTCCGTAGGTATTGTTTTTTTTTTCAGACTCAGTGTAACCGTTGCTGCTTAAGAAATAGATATTTAGTACTGTAAATCAAGCTAACTGTGTCACAAAAATGTGAGTTTTTAGAAGACTGCTTATAGATCTGGACTAATATTTAGTCAGTTATATTATGCCAATGTAGCTCCACAATTACCAAACACTAGGATAAATCTCAATTTGGGCTTCTTTTCTTTTTATTGTGTTGTTTTTTTAATCGTCACCCATGCAACATTTTGTCGGTACTTACAGTATGTCATGGATCTTTCAGCTACAATGGCGTTTGCACTGAGATCTTGGTGATAGAGATGTAATATGATGCACACAGTAAGTGGTTAAGAGTTTTCTCATACAAATGTTACTAATTTATTTTATAACACAGGAATCACTACAGTGCTTACTATCAGACATCAACTGGTTCTGTGAGAGATGTCTTCCATTGACAGAGCGAGAGCAGTAGTCATTTGTTGCGGTTATTCAGACAATGCTAATCCATGGGGATCCACTGTTGTACAGTGTAAGTGCATGATAGCAAAACAAAAAGTCATTAATTGTATCTGTGAAAAGCTATTTTAACCAATAAACATGTTTTTCGTTCTTAATCACCGTTTGCTTTGTTTCACTACAAGCTCTTTGTCAGTGCACTGGTTTAGTCCCTTAACTAAAATGTCTATTAGCTGCACAAACACATTCAGGGCATTTCTCATTTTAGTTGCACATAAACTTCATGCATCAGTGAAATTTTAGTCCAATTCCCCTCACTCATTATAAATTTTCTAATCATTCAGGTTCAGGTGCTTGCCATTTTTGTAGTTCCAGTTAACATTTGTTGCTCCTACTTTTTGCAATCTAAGAGAAAAGAGGGTCTGCTTAGACTGAACTAGCATCACTCTGCTGTGCTGTAAAGTATGCACCAATCAGAGAAGTAAAGCATAATGCTCATGTGCAAGTACGTGTCTAAAAAAGTACTTCACTACAGGCAGAATGACTCCAGCTGAAATACTACATTTAAGCTCAAATAAGTACTGTACTGTACTCAGATTCAACATTCAAAAAAGGGCAATTGTTTTGCATTACAGCAGCTCTCTGTTCAAACAGAAAGGAAAGAACCACAACAAGGGAAAGAAGCACACCAACACATGTACCAAATAACACATATAACTCATGGATAAAAGAAGTCTATAATAGTCAGTACATAAAAATGATTATGATGATGATTGAAAGTTGGATGTGAGGATATGATGATGCAGTAACAGTACTGAGTTCCTGATCTTATTGCAGTTACAGTCTGCCAATGAGTTGGGGGTGACTGAAATAAATGTGCACTGGTAGTTACAGCTGTCAAGTAAATGCAGCATAGAAAAAGTACATATACTTGGTTAAAATACAAGTAATTCAGAATTTATCTTCATTTTCAGATTTTCAGGTACTTAGTCCATCTGAGCAACAAGTCTAGGTATTGTGCCATAACTCTGGCTGTTTGAACTTAGCTGTTAGCTGTCCGCCACGTTCTGTTTTTTGTGTGTTCATTATCAGCTTAATCTGGGCATCCTAAACACCATCATTAACACACACATGATATTGTATTTCTTCATCATGTAGACAATGATTAACAAATTATCCTGCACGAGTAGTTCTTTTAAGCAGATCACAGAATTTCTGTCTCTGAACACTGTCCTTGGGGTTAACAAGTCTAGTTTCAAATGTGGTCATTCCACTGAAATGGCCCGACTGTTGGGCAATTGCTCCCGGCTTGAAAGACTGAAGCACATCATCATCGATTTTAATCTTACTTCATATGTCTACAGCCTTTGACATTGTCAACCAAAACCATCCAGATCCTTCAGCTAGATAAGCTCTTAGCTGGATAAGGTTTGACCTACAATTCTCATTCCCTCTCCAAAGACATGCCTCCAGCCAAACCTTTCCTGCAACACAACATCAGCATCAACTTAGGATTTTCAGAGGTCATCTCCACAAGGTCTGCCATGAACTAGGGTATCACCAAGCTGCCAAGCTTTTCTAATCACATATCCTCCTTCTCTTGAGCAGACAGACACACCCTCTACACTATCAGAAAGATCAGACAGTGGCTTTTAGAATATGCTACCCAACTCCTTATGCAGGCACTAGTCATATCCTGCATTGACCACTGCAATGCCCTGCTAACAGGACTCTTAGCATGTGGAATCAAGCCTCTACAGATAACCTTAAATGCAACACCACATCTCATTTTTGATCAGCCAAAACTGTCATGTCACTCCATTGCTCATCTCATTACAATGGCTTCCAGTGACTACCCACATTAAATTCAAAGCTTTGACATTTGATTGCACTCGACTACTTTAACACACTCATTGCTCACGGTCACTACACTAAGCCTATGATGCTGCTTTGTGGTTAGGAAAGTTACTCATCTCAATTGTCCCACGATAGTGTAATAAGCTACCAAAGTCTGCAAGCTCAGCTGCCTCACTAATGATATTAAAAAAACAACAAAAATTGGAAAGCCTTGAGCACCCCACTGTTGTTGTGTCACACTCCACTGCTGTGCTGGTTACCTTCCACCCTTTGCTGAGGAGTGTCATCCTTCATGGTGTGATGTGTAAGTGGTGTGTGCCACTTGAAGATGCTGTATTGAAGATATTGAAGGATAAGTTCACAATTTTTCAAGTCAAGTCGTTTTTAATCCTGTAATCATTCTACAGAAGTAATGGGTGTCTTGTTCTGTGCAAAAACAAATTTGTATCTAAAGCTGCGATTTGATCAAATTAAGTTAATGAGTTATTAGGTTCCTGTTTAGTTGCAATGGAGAGAAATAGAGTCGATACTCAAACAGAACTCGACAGCACCCATCAGTGTCTGCTACCCAGAGGTTCAGGTTGATTTGGACAGTCATGTACCGTTAGAACAGGTTAAACTTTACACTAAACAGACGCTATTGTAAAAAAAACCCTGCAACAATATCCACTTAATGTGATTTAACATGATTTTTTTACACAGATGCAGGACTCGGTTACATAAGAAGCATCTCTTGGAGGCATCTCTTCAAAGCCTGTATGAACAGAACTAATGGTAACAGCGAGAAAACACCTGTTCAGTGTTCACGTGGACACCTGAATGCAGTTTAAAGACACAGCTGGTGACTAGTAATTTAAAACATATCTGACACTGGATATACAGTACGAAGTTTTTACTTTCCTCAGCATTGTGTTGCTTTGCACCGGCTCCCTCTTGCCATCTGCCCTGTTTGCTTCATCTTTCATAATGAATCAAATTTGGAACACAATTGGAACTGATACATAATCTTTTTTTTCGACTTAACTATTGTAACATTTATGGAGGATTGCATCATGTGCTTAAAACAGACAAACACTCAGACTCCAGCTAGTGCTGGCAAGGTTTTCGAGCAATACGTAAACCAAGACATGATCCAGATAAAGTGGAGCGATAGAGCTCTGCAGGTATTCAGCCCTACAGTGTACTGTAACTGTAGATAAAAGCTTCCGAGAGACGCAGTTAAATTTCATAATAAGACAGAACAGAGCTCTTTCTCGCCTGTCCAACTTTCCTATGTAATCTTTCCACAGCACTAAATCAAACCATGTGTGCCGAGTTACAGCTCGAACAACACATGTGGCTCAGAGATAGAGAGTGTGGGGGGTTGTTTCAGTAATGATTAATGATTAATTCATTGTAATTTCAGTAAGCTGACGGTACACTAACCAGTGCTAGAGCTGTCAAATACTTCCTTTATTAGAGGCAGAGGTTCAGCTACATTTATAAACTACAGCGTGTTTGACTGGAATGAGAAATAAGTCCTGCACTTATTTCCATCAGTGTCTTTAGCTGAGCTGCAGAGGTGGAAAGTACAGTAATTTAGCTCCTTTAATCATTATTAATTTAATCATTTTAATATCATAATTAAGGACACACCAACATAGTAACACAGATTGTTGGTCTTATTCTTTATGAATTAATTGAATGTTTTTTTATTTGCCTTATTTTAAATATTGACATTTTCTTTCTACAGTATTTCTGTAACACTGGACTTCAGTCCTTCACCAATCTGTGATGAATGATTGTAACCTCAGTTTTATCAAGAACTGACCTTCATGCTTCTGCTCCCTTTCTGCTACACACAGCTCCCCATTATGAGTGTGTACCATCTCCATGACAACTGCACAACCTGCGTCCGCTGCTGAAGGCCGTGTGATATGGTTAAAGCTCTAGAATAAGAAAGGAGACCTTGAGTTGGGACTGTTTGGTCATGGATCTTTTGTGTTTTTCTAGGCAGAAAATGGAGCTCCAGGTCAAACTCAGAACATTCAGAACTACTGTACAGACAATGATAAACACGTCACGTGATTGATAGCACCGTAAAAATCTAGAATTGGACCTTGAGTAAAGATCGTGTCAAATCTTTGACACGATCTTTCATGTGGAATCTTTGATTAAACTTGTTTTAGCAGCCAGACCCGATTCAGTAAAGTAATGTTATAGTTTAAGTTTAGGAGCAAACAGAGCCAGAATGTAATTCTGTGTCAGAATGTGTGAATGGCTCCACATCAGTGTTTATTACTGAGAATGACTAGCTGACACACTCAGCTCCTTATCAACTTTAAGTAAGGTTGCATTTCTGCATGTCTGACAAACACACTACCACTATAGTCGCTGCATGTAACCATTAACACTCACTGACCATACAATGGCTACATTGTGCACAGTGAAAACTGCCATATTAGCCAAAGCGTTATGGAAATTTACAAAAAACCTGCAGAAGAAAATCAAATCATGGAGTCACTTTGTTAATTACCCTTTATTTAATTGAAGGGGGGATGGAGCAGATCCCAGCTGTCAAGGGGAAATGACGTGGAACACTCTGGACCATATTTGCTAACCTCAAGACCTTGAAAATCAGTAGGATTGTGGGGTTGGGGTCTGTACATCTTTGTACAAGTAGAATTTATCCACCCAACAAACTGGCTTTTCTTTAAAACTTTAAGAAACGGGAATTCTTCTTCCGACTTCTGAAATTTGCACGAGTATTTCTTTAAAGATTTGTCTTTTGTCAGTAAGCACACCACTGATCCCTCCTCTCTGGCTTGGTAAGAGAGCAGTGGTCAAGCAAGTTAAATGATGAATTAAGAGAGCGAGCAGCAGGATAAAGCAATACAGTAATAAAATGCTGTTTTCTGTTTGTTTCACATCAGTTATGTTTAACTGTCCGCAGGAGGAAATCTGGAGAGGGTAGTGAAAATGAGAAAATCTGTGGAGGGTTGGCCCTGCACAGGTCACAGTCTATCTCAGGGCTAACATATAGACACATACAGAGTCATCCGTTAAACTAAGTGCACGTCTTCGTACTGTGGGAGGAAACCAGAATACCCAGAGGAAACCCATGCAAGCACCAGGAAAACATGTAAAGTCCACACAGAAAAGTCCCCTCCAGCCTGCCTTTAACCGCAGCAACAACAACAGCATTCATTTGACTACAAAACCACGATAAAGGTTAAATCCCACAATTTAACCTTCACTGTGGTTAATATTCTCTTTATCATTTTGAAAAGTAAAGAGTAAAATTTTTTTGATGAGCTGTTTCTTCAAACTCCAAAAAAGAGGAGAATTAATTTTTACACAATGCATGCTGGGAAGTCTGCTGGTTTTGTTTCTTCTTTAAAAGACTGTGTGGAATCTCAGCAGTTATTTATTCATCTCATCACTTCAAGTCAAACAACGCTGAGTCAGTACAACGTGTGTATAAGCTGTAAAGATAAAAATTTAAAACCGGACTAAACTGAATTGAACAAACTACATATTTACATGACTTTAATAAGGAAAGTTTAGTTAGTTCAACCAAATTCTTATATGTTGCTGTGCAGTGTATCTTTAAAACACCACCCCAATCAATAAGACCTGTTCAGTAAGAACTAAATACTTTTAATTACATAACAGCTAAGCCGCCACCTCACTCGTGTGGTGTATACAACACTTCATGAATGACAACAGATCATTAGGAAGCAGCTCCTCTTGGTTAACTAGTGATGGTTCTCATAATCAAAAAAGTTGTTTAAAATAGCTTTTATGAGGCAGGACATGCAGACAACATACACAGATCAGTCACAATAATACCATTGTTTATTTGCTGAAGTAAGTGGTGTCTTACAAAACTGTGTTGATGTGCAGGTGTCCTGTCTCTACATAATATGTAGCATGCATGACCTTGGGTACATAGCAGGTTTTTGTGCAGGACAAGTGTTAGCAAGTCCTCCTTTAACATCTTTGTATTAGCAGAGGTTCTGTGAGGAAGGGAGAAAGCACTGGCTTCACAATATGACCATATAACTGAAATTTATGTCAAACATTTGCAGCAGTTTATTTGCAACGCTGGGATGATGGAAGTGAAGATAAGCTGCTCTACAGCAGTAGATACAGTATTCCTTTCTCAGTTTAGAAATGGAAGATTCACAGCCAGAGGAGATGTGCAACTGTAAACACAACCACTAACCTTGTTTGAAGTTGAAATAAATCATAAATAAATCATAAGTATTAATAGTTTATTATTTAAGTTCAAGCTGTATTTATATTTTTTATTTTGTAGCAGTTGCCATCTTTGAGCAGAGGACCCTGCAAAACCAAAGAAACTGTCAAAACTGCTAAAAAGCAGCTGGGCATGTTTAAATGTGGGATTTACTGTAAATACAATTGTACCACCATAAAAAGCCAATGTGTTTGGAACTAGTGGTAAAAATTGTGAAACATTTGCAAAGTGTGACTGATTAATAAAGAGAAGAAAGAAATGCTCTCAGAAAAACTTGTGCTCAGTTGTACTGCTAATCATCCAAACGTCCTCTCAGTGCTCCCAGTTCCTTCTCTATCTCTATCTCTATCTCTCCATTCCTCCTTACCTTACACAGCCTCCACAACCCCCCTCTCATCTCTCACTCTGCACTGTCATACCACCATCACAAAGTACCATCGAACTTTCTATTGTGAATTCTTGCAGGGCTGTGAGTTCATTGAGTTTGCAGTCATCAGTCGTGTGTATTCAGCACTTGACATGGAGAGGCTTTCCAGCAGGTCAGGAGTGAGGGAGAGCTCAGCAGGTGTACAGTAGTTCAGAGAGATTCAGATGAGACCAGTCAGCTCAGAGAAGAAATGAAAACATAGAGATCCTAATTCCAAAATGTTCAACTTCACCTAAATGACAGCTCAAAGCTACTAATAATCTTTAGCATTATTATTGTTTCTAGAAGACTTTGTTGGATCTATTTTAATAAAGAGATGGTAGTAACAATAGCTAAGCTTAGGTTGCACTGCTGTCTGTCTGGGCTGTGGCTGCAGCAGGCTTCCCTGTGACAGTTCCACTGTTTTCAAATGAGAACTGGTTTGGAACTAAGGTTTTCAGGGTGGCAGGGTTTTTGGACTGTAGCACAAAACAAAGAGTAAAACAATAGAAGGTCTGTATATAGCACAGAAACATGAAGTGGACTATACCAGCTAAGACACAACACACCTGGTCCCTTTACACTTAATTTATTAGAAAATGTGTAAAATATTAGTCATTACAGCTTTAACAAAGCCTAAATATAGTCTCAATACCCAATACACATAGATAAATAATGCAGTGATGCTTTGTTGCAGATAAACCACTGATGCTTTGTCTCACGTGTCTTTACCTTTTGTTCAATTCCTGAAGTCAAATTGATATACACTGTTTTGTTTTCTAATAGCCATTCATCACTAGTCAAACCACACCTATTCCAGCTGTCAGTGGTTGAGAGGCAAGGTACACCTTAGACAGGTGTCCAGTCTATCACACTGCTGACACGTATACACAGACGAACACTCACCCACCTTCACACCTATAGCAATTTAGTCATTTAACCCAACTGCATGTCTTATTTGCAGGACGAAACACTGGAAATTTACAAAATTCTTTTGAAAATGTTAAAACCATCATTCATATGCTGTCAGTGGTTTTCACCAGTGTGTTTACTGAATACTTTCCATTCTCTGTTATTTTCCTCAGGGTTTCCATCTGCCCTTGATGAGCTGGAGTTCAGTTTGTCCTTATCATTGCACCTTCATCTTGTCCAAATGACTATTTCTGGTCCTACAGCCAGTGTGTGTGTGTGTGTGTGTGTGTGTGTGTGTGTGTGTGTGTGTGTGTGTGCGTGCATGCGTGCATAT
>OMLM01009148.1:34275-46773 GCA_900302695.1 Helostoma temminkii | reverse complement strand
TATTATTTTGTCCCTTAAATGAGCTTTGATGTTTGTCATAACTGACAGTAACATGTTAGCAGCATTCTGATTGGATGATCATATTTATGCATCAAGGTGGGATGTGCTCTGTTGACACACATCAGCTGATCACGGTTGGATCATTTGTCTAACATTAATCAGTAGCTGTGTCTGTTAAATAAGCATTATGCTCAATATAACTGAAATGTAGTGGAGCAGAAATTAAAAAGTAAAATACACTCACTGAATGAATCTACTGAGATTCTTTCCACCTCTGCAATTAATGTTGTTTTCCTGGTGGAGATGAAGACAGGCTCTATAATATATATCACATCCCTTTAATTAGAAGTTGCAGATTTAACATGCATGTTCTGCTTCTTCCAGCTGGCTGCCACCAGACATGTAGAGTCATGTCAACTGGACTCAAACAGGAGCTGGGAAAAAAAAAACACTAAAAAGACTTGGACTTGATTTAAAATTCCTTCCAAACCCAGTGACATTCTGGGATCCTTTGAGACTGTCACATCCAGGCAGATATTTATACTCGGGCCACCAACCAGCAGTTCAGAGACCAGCTAGGCCTGAATCATAAAGGCTGGGAGTAGAAGAGCTAAGGAGAAAATGTCAGGTAGGAGTAGTGTAGGCTTTGATCCCAAGAGGAGAACCAACAAAGTGCAGGAGACCTCTGACATGACCCCCAGACTATGGGAGTGTGGGTACGCAGGGAAGATGTATACAATCAAGGTGCAATGAACTATACACATGCCATGTAGAGTAATGAGCTGGAGCTCTGCTAGCAGCATGGCTTCTACTCTCTTCTGGAATTTTTGAAACACAGTGGAATTCCTCCATTCAGCAACACTCAGCTGAATACACAAACAAGGCAGAGAGGGCCATGAGATACATGTTTACATAGTAAATAAGCTCCACATCATGTTTCCAGCACATTAATCCTCATCATCATTATGATTCTTTCACGTTTTAAATTAACAGCACATTGTAGCGAAGCACAGCAGCAACACAATAAACAATCTAAACCCACATTTTACAAACAAATTAGGATAAACCATTGTTTTGTGGATTTGCGGATGCAGTGGGTTATGTTGATATACTATAACACTCTGAACAGTACTGGCTGTGTCATGCACTGTCTAATGATAGCAGTAGAACAACTCACATGTAACAACCATGGACTAATATAAAATGAAATGTGTTTACTTTGGTGTTTGAGAGTGGGAATTACTTACAGAAAGGACAATGTTGTGCATTCAGGCTGCATTAAAATGGATTATGTTATAATACTGTGCGGTGGCGACTGTAACACTGTTACTGTTTGTTAATGCTGCGCAACTTCTGCTAACACACCACATTCAGCCAGACCATCAACGTACCCAAGGGACGACTGCACCCACACAGTGCTGTGAAGTAGTAGTAGTAGTATTACACAGGTAAATACAAAAATGCAGTTTTTTAAATGATGATTTCATTTAAGGGAAAAAATCTGCCTGGCCCTATGTGAAAAAGTTATTGCCCTCTAAACCTAATAACTGCTTTTCACATCACTCTTCCTTGCAGAATAGTTTTTGAACGGTCTGTTTAAGGTCCCACCACAGCATCTCAATCGGATTTAAGTCCAGACTTTAACTAGGTCACTCCAAAACCTTTTTTTTTTTTTCTTGGACATTCAGAGGTGGACTTGCTAGTATGTTTCAGATAAATGTCCTGCTGCATAATCCAAGTGCTCTTGAGCTTAAACTCAAAAACTGACGGCCACACATTCTCCTTCGTCTGCACACCTTCCAAAACGTTTGTATTTACCCAAAAGTTTTGAAGATAATCAAGATGTTTTTGGCAAATGTGAGACGAGCCTGTGTGTTGTATTTGGTCAGCAGTGGCTTTCACCTTGGAACTCTCCCATGGATGCCATTTTTGCCGAGTGTATATCTTATTGTTTAATCATGAACACTGACCTTAATTGAGGCAAGTGAGGCCTGCAGTTCTTCAGATGTTGTTCTGGGTTCTTTTATGGCCTCTCGGATGAGTTGTTGTTGTGCTCTTGGAGTAATTTCAGTAGGCTGACCACTCCTGGGAAGGTTCATCACTGTTCCAAATTTTCTCCACATGTGGATAATGGCTCTCATCATGGTTCACTGGAGTCCCAAAGCCTTAGAAATTTTTTTGGAACCCTTTCCAGACTGATACATGTTGGTTAGTTTGTTCTTTAGATGATGTTTTATTTTTTGGGATCTTTTAGCATCTTTAACAGGTGTGAAAGTGAAATTGAACTCAGCTTTCCAAAAAATGTAGTCATCACATTCATTTTAGGATTTAACAAGGGGGTGGCAATTACTTTTTCACATAGAGCCAGGAAGGTTTAGACAGCATTTTTCCCTTAAAAAATGAAATCATCACTTCAACAACTGCATTTTGTATTTACTCTAGTTATCTTTTGTGTAATATAAAATCTTGGCTGATTCTTTCTTTACTGAACATATTTTGTCTGTCTCAACATTCTGGTGCTCAAGTCCTGTGGTCCATAGAAAATTAGTGTGTCAGAGTGAAAAATAATTTGGGCGCAGTGGTGAGTGACTCGAGTCCAGAAGGTCTATGGTTCAGTCAAGTCATCAAAATGACTGATGCTGTATATAGCAAACAACAGTGTGCAAAACATTCTGTGCTATTTGGACCATTGGTCTTACTGGCTACAGTGACAAATGTTGTGGGTATCAGGTCATTTCAGCAACTGCAAACATTAATCTGTGAGAAACATGTTGATTTGTCCTCAATCTGTAGCCAGAACTGTACTTAGTCAAACACGTGAAAACATGCTCCGCTCTGTAACACTGCTGTACTACATCATGTAAACTGAGTAATACTATAGTTCCAAAAAATTGAGCAGAGTCAGACTCAGTTATTAGTTTAATTCCAATAATATATATAATTTTAAAATAAATAGTAATTTTGAACCAGAACTTAAGTATGATATAATACACTGTTATTTTTCATTAGTATTCATTATTCAATGTGTCATAATGACATTTTACAGTACATAAATAAGTAACAGATTAGAGTTGGTATCCAATATTGAAGCACTTGTCATCACTTTAATTGGGTTAAATCCCTTCATGAGTAATAACAGTAATTTATATCTTTATATGAAAACAGTAGAACATTTATTTTCTTCTACAGCAACAAAAAACCCTTAACTTAAGCTAGCACTAGCATGAGACTGAATAGGTCGGTTTACCTACTCTGCTACGCTCTGCTGCACTTCAACACAGTACTTTGGGTAAATGAACAACTGTGCGTTAGGAAACTGCAGTAAATGAGAACGCTGCAAAAACTGTGAACGCATCCCCAGTGACTCTGGTAGTGCTCTGGTTCCTTCAGTTGTGCTATAGGCCAAGTCTTATTTGTTTGTGGCAATATAAAGTATTCGTGTAGTTTACTGTACATTCATTGGAATCATTTAAATTGTACACATATGATCCCAGCACAATTGAAACACTCTTGCAGGAATCATAAATCTAGTTTCCAAAACCAACAATCTAGCGGACTCATAAATAGTCTAACTCAGGCTGCATTTACCACAGCAAGAAGGGAGTCCTTCCTGTTGTTCACTGGACACTCTCCAGCAGAATGGGGATGAGGTCTTTGAGTGCGTATGTACAATGTTTCCTGTGTTACGTGATTCTTTACACATTCCCCACCCACATTCAAACAACTCTGTCTTCACTGCAAACTCTTCATCCTATTAATCAGAGCTTGTGTTCATTGTGAGGGGAAATGACCAGTCTCTGAAACCATGCAATATTTTATACCTATTTACATTTTACACCTCTCTGTTTATCTATGTATTTATCTATGTTGCCTCTATTTGTCTCCAGAAACACATTCAATAGATAAACTGAGTTGTTCTAACAGACCAGCAGAAGGAAAGTAAGGTTGTCATGGTAGCATGGGTATCCATTATGTCCATATATTATCTACCGTATTATGCCATATTGACAGTATTGTTAGTTGCTATCTTTTTAGCTCATTTCAATCATTAAGTGTTATCAAACACTGTTTTAATTGATTATTACTCTTATGGTTATCAGTTAAGTGTGATAACTGACATCTAGTAAACATGACAGAAGCAAGACCTGCAGTTGCTGGCGTAACTTATGCTGAATTTCATTCATATTGCAGGTCAGCAATGTCTGATTCAAACATTGTGAGTTCTGAGCGCAAACAACACCGTAAGTAAGACGCAAATGATGTTTTCTTATCATGTATGTATGGTAAACACCACACTATATTTCCGGAGTCAGCAGAAATTCTATAAATCTACACAGTGCAGGATCACATCAATTTATTCAGAATTGACACATAATAGCAGTTTTCAGTAAGTGTTTTAGTCAAATTTGAAAAGAGCAAATACTCGTTGCAGTACTTTGTACTTTGACTGATATAATAAAAGAATGCTAATGCAACTTAGACTAGAACAAGAAGGCAGCATCAAATGGGATGGAAGTGATCTCTAATTCAGTGATTGGGCTAATTAATTACAGTTTAGCTTTCACTGTTGTTGAGACAGTTGTTGTTGGAACTGCCTTATAATCAGTGCAGGCATTTAGACAGACAGTGTCATGTCGAGTGTAAAAAGGTATCACAGTCATGTCACACTCACAAATAGACATGAAGATTCCTGTTACAGCGAGGATAGGCCACAGAGAACTGCAGGCTCATTAGGATGAACTAACAAGTCAGTGAAACTGATGGATGGCCTGTAATCACAGTCAGGAACTCTTTGTAGAGCCTAAGCCATACAGTACATCCCATCCAGGCTAGCCTCCGTCCATTAGCATCAGCAACTCAATGCAATCTCCCATTGAACTTTTCTTTTATTTTCCTTTGTAGAAACAAACAAACAAAAAAGCTAAAAACACATTTCTTGATCTTTTTCTCATATTCTAAAACAGGGGTCATGTCTTCCATATTGAATGTATTAATTTATTTGGTTTATATATTATGTTGGTACATTTTATAGTCATAAAAGGAAAAGTCTTGATGACACTACAAGACAGATAGTTAAGAATGAATGAATTCTTAGTGATGTAAACATGTTCTCAAAAAGTCCATATTCTTGGTAAAACTGAGTTAAACCATCATCTTAACTAACAATATGATGTCATCCTAACTAAACAATAACACTAACATCATTGTGGGCTGTTTTCCTGTTTTTTAAAAGTGGTTGTTTTATTTTGTAATGACATATAACTTGCACTGCGTGACTTTTTTTGACCACGTGATATTAATTCAATGAAATTTATTTAATAGCCGAATTAATGAATGAGGGTTAAACAGTCCGTAACATAAACATAATTGATAAATATTTATAGGTTAATGCCTAAACAATTTAGTTTATGGGAGTCTTTTATTTTATTTGCAGAGATGTAATTTGACCTTTTTTCAGCAGTCATGACAGAACAGATTTAATGGCCTTTCTGTGTATTCTGTGTAGGGTGAATAAAAGCTTGACTATGTGTCTATTTATCTCTTTATGTTTATTATGTTTAAATAATATAAATAAGGTTTCTTTCTCTCTTTCTTTTCCTCTCCACTGTTGTCTACTGCTTGCTTAAGAGGAATTTGTTGGGTTTTCTGTATTATTTCAGTTGCATTGTAGGGTCTCAAACCTTACATTGTGAGGTGTAAGGTCTTAAACCTTACATTGTAAAGTGCCAGGAGATTACTTTTGTTTTTTGTAAATTGGCACCAACTTGAATTGACGCACTGTCGCCTCACAGCAAGAAGGTCCTGGGTTCGATTCCCAGGGTCGGCCAGGGTCTTTCTTTGTGGAGTTCACATGGGTTCTCTTCGGGCACTCCAGCTTCCTCCCACAGTCCAAAGACCTGCAGTCAGGTTAACTGGGGACTCTAAATTGTCCGTAGGTGTGAGTGAGAGTGTGAATGGTTGTTTGTCTATATGTGGCCCTGCGATAGACTGGCGACCTGTCCAAGGTGTACCCCGCCTCTCGCCCGTATGACAGCTGGAATAGGCTCCAGCACACCCATGACTAAGCGGTTCAGAAAATGGATGGATGAATTGTGTTGAATACAGCCTCAGAATTGTCCAATCCTTATTTTAAAGTGAATTTAACCAGTTACCTCTGTCTACCCTCAAAACGAACCCTAGCTTATTTGCTACCCTTTAACCAGAGGGGAGAGGAGCCTCATCTGTAAGGACCTACACTGTGTTACTAAGCTGACCTGGCTGTGCCTGTTTGAAAAGAGGCGGGGAAAAAAACGGCAGACATATCACCACCTGCTACACCAAAAGCTATTACTAATTCATTCAATTCAATCTGCATTGTTTTTCAGAGCCAGATCATATCTGTTATTCTTTTTGAATAACCTGTTGCGTCTTTGTGTTTGTCCTCTGTTCACCTGACCGCGCCACAGACTTCAATAAAGCTGCCATCTTGGGCACCCTGCCATTTTGTTACTCCTGTCTTTTCTTACCTGTCATACTCACCTGCTTTCATTTCTATAATAGCTCGTTTAAAACTCACCTGTGGTTTGATACTGTGTTTCTAGGTCTTTTAATAACTCATCAATCAATAAATGTGTTATTAAAAATCATTAGCTGACAACACACAGTATTAAAATCTAAATTAATGACACACTGAGAACAGCAGACGCAGGTTTAATAAATAAGCATGTTGATAATGATAACTGTGTTTCCTAATTATGATTTGGATAGTGTGGTGTCTTTTTGTTATTGTTGTTTTTGGCAAATACAAAACAATAAAAGTGACCAGTAACTCAGAGTAAGTTTGACTGGAAGCTGATCTACAGCTAATCCACCATCAGCAGAAACAAATGTTGCAAGCATCTCTCCATGTACTTTTAGTGGGAGGGATTCAGATTAAAGGAAAATAAGTGACATTGAAGCAACTGGGATTCACCCACTAATGAACTAATTTCTCTTAAACTGTGACCCTTCTACCTACTGTTCATGGGACATGGTCTTCCTAAAAGACAAACCTAAATACTGGATATAGTGTCTTGCAAAAGTATTCATACCCCTTGCACCCCACATTTTGTCACAACCACAAACCTAAATGTATTTTTGGGATTTTATGTGACAGACCAACACAAAGTATCACATAATTGTGAAGTGGAAGGAAAATGATATGTGGTGTTCTGAAAAGTGTCGCGTGCATATGTATTCAGCCTCCTTTACTCTGATATCCCTAAATAAAATCCACTGCAACCATGTGCCTTCAGAAGCCACCTAATTAGTAAATAGAGTCCACCTGTGTGTACTTCTCAGTATAAATACAGCTGTTGTGGCCTCAGAGGTTTGTTAGAGAACATTAGGGAACAAACAGCATCATGAAGACTAAGAAACACACCAGACAGGTCAGGGATAAAATTGTAGAGAAGTTTAAAGTAGGGTTAGGTTATAAAAACATATCTCAAGCTTTGAACATCTCACTGTTCAATCCATCATCTGAAAATAGAAAGCGTATGGCTGCAAACTTAACAATACATGGCCGCCCACCTAAACTGGCAGGCCTTGCAAGGAGAGCATTATTGAGAGGAGCAGCCAACAGGCACATGGGAACCCTGGAGGAGCTGCAGAGATCCACAGCTCAGGTAGGATAATCTATTAAACTATTAGTCGTGCACTTCTCAACAACCTACAATTGCTCTCTGTGACCAACATAGAGACTGTCTGGTGGAAGCCTTAGCAGGAGCTCACGATAAATTAAGTATGCACATATTAACACAAGTGTGTTTCCAATATTGAACTTCTACATGCAAAGCGCTATGTGTGGCAGAAGCCTAACACTGCAAATAAACCTGAACACACACATCCCCACTGTGAAACATGGTGGTGGCAGCATCATGCTGTGGGGATGCTTTTCTTCTTCAGGGACAGAGAAGCTGGTCAGAGTTGTTGGGAAGATTGATGGAGCAAAATATAATCCTGGAAGAAAACCTGTTAGAGGCTGCAAAAGACTTAAGACCTGAGACTGGGTCGAAGGTTTACCTTCTAGCAGGACAATGACCCTAAACATACAGCCAGAGCTACAATGGAGTGATTTAGATCAAAGCATATTCATGTGTTAGAATGACCCAGTCAAAGTCCAGACCTAAATCCTTCTGAGAATCTGTGGCAAGACTTGAAAAGTGCTGTTCACAGACGTTTTCAATCCAATCTGACTGAACTGGAGCTATTTTGTGAAAATTGCAGTCTCTAGATGTGCAAAGCTGGTAGAGACATACCCCAAAAGACCTGCAGCTGTAATTGCAGCAAAAGGTGGTTCAACAAAGTATTGACACAGTGGGGCAGATTATATATGCACACCAGTATACTTGAGTTAAGACCAAGAGATCTGGATATAATAGCACGTTAACTTGATCTTAACACTCGAGAACTGTTGATGACAGTAAAAATATAGAACATGGCCAGTCTTATCCTTTAACCGCTAGTTACAGATTCAGATGTCAGTAAGGTAATTTATTCAGTGCTACTTTCTATCCAACACATCTTTAGCTTACTATGGGTCCATAGGTCAGAGGATATTTGTAATTTACATGTACAAGTGTTTAAATTAATGCTTGATTTAATAACTGAATTAATAACAATCAGGTCATGTAACTTTTGAAGGAAAATAAAAAAAGCGAATGAAGGAAAACAGGGCTAAAATTACAATTGCAATTGGAGTCTTCTGGCTGTGGAAGAATCTACTTTACGAGATACAGATTCCATATGAATGAGAGGAGGTGGTAAGAACAAAAACACCACGTTTAGATTGTATAAATCACACCCTTAACCCACTGACACATACACACGCAGTGGGGTTTTATTTTTGTTCCCTGAAGCACTAAACAAGCAATTAGTCGTGACTCGAAAACTTTATGATGAGAAAAGGCTGTAGTAAAAAACATTGGTCACTTTCATTTCACTGTGAGGCACCAAAACAAATGTTTTAATGGCATCTCCATCGCTTGTTATAGACAAACCAACAAACCAGACAAAATCACAAATGGTGCCTGAGCAAGACTTGATGTAGACTGGTCTCAGGCTGGCATAGAGCAGTTTAACAAGAGCGCTGGTGCTGCTAGAACTTAACCTACAGAAGTTCCTAATTATAGACTTTCTCTCAAAATAATTAGAATACATGGAATGAGCAGGGCTTTTAAGAATCAGAGCTTAAATCTGCACACTGTCTGGAATGACTCTCTGGTGGTGAAATGAACTCTGGTAATGAATCTGTTTTTAGTCTAAAAGTTACAGTTACGTTTGGCACACTGGCGTCGGCCTGTTTAAAAAGTGTGTTTTCTGCAGAATGTTGTTAAAAGACATGACCTCATTGCCCTCAGTAACTCAACCACATTCATCTGCAGTCTCTGCACCTCAAACATTAATACAGTTAGAAACATTGGGCATTTATATTCAAACATTAGTTAAAATACTGGTGGAGAGTGGTGCAGAAGGCCTGCACACACACACACACACAAAATAAACATTCTGTAATGGAGAGTGTATCCGCTGAAGGTCATCCATGTCAGCGTTCAGGCCTGAACAGAGAGGCAGGAAATGGACAATGCATGTTTACACTGATGATACAGCTACACCCACACACTGCTACATTACATGTCGTTACATTAAGGCTGCTGAGATGTAAAGTTTCATGCAGTGACAAGCTGGGAAAGCTGGGAAATAATTAGGCTTTTACTTTAGACGTATAACACCAATAACAACTGAAGTTGGCTCACAGTCCAACAACACTAGCTGAGATCTACTAGTTATTGAGGAGGACACAGCCACAAGAGCTCTGTGTGCACATCCTCTTTGGGGAGCAGAGTGGACCCCATGCACTCCTTTAAATAGTCCTCCAGTGATTTATCTAAGCTTTTAGTGTGGGTTGAGCAATGAATCTAACATTTAAGTTTCCATCATGCAACTTGTGAGTGTCTTCTCATTATTTAATGTGTTATAATAGACTTGTGACTGTGTGAAACTGTTCAGTATGAGAATCACATGTGGCAGACAGAATAAGCCCTGGTAACTCTTTTATCCTGTTAACTTTTTTTATCTGTACTATTAGATTGACATAAACTGGTAAGTGCTGTTAGCACTTAAACCTCTCGCAAACAATCACCCATTTACATGTACACACATACACACTCATTTGGTTACAATTTTAGACATTCATTTCTTGACCCTTTAATTCACTTTAACTCTTTAAACCTTTTGCTAAAGGTTTGATTTTATAACAACTTAGGCCTTATGGAATATATTTAACATATGAATTATATTGTTTTCAACAAGTTAACGTTTGCAGTCTGGCGGTAAAAGGCCTTGCTCAAAAGCTGGTTTTGACAAAGGTGGTCCAAGTGCTGCTTTTTTTCTCTTCTCTTTACCAGATTTCATCCAAAGGACCCTTTAAACTTTAAAGCTTCTCAAAGCTTTAAGCTGCAATCGAACCTAAACAACAGATACTGTTACTGCCTGATTTACTAGGTTTTTATGTATTAAAATTTGCAAACTTGATGTCATCCACAAAAAAAAGGCACAAACTTATTAACTGAGTCTTTTAAATTAGTACAATAGTGTAAGCAAAAAAGTTAGCATCAAGATTTTAATTTTTCATCTCATAATATTGACTAAGTCAAAATATAAGAAGTCCAAATTATGATTTCAAAATTCAAAATGTTGACTTACTAACTTAAAATGCAGATACAGCTTTAACTCAGTCAAAATTTCAAATGTTATTTCTTAATTTTAGACTTGTCTTAGTAAGTCAAAATGTTTAGTGTTGACTTTTTATCTTCTAATACTTAATACTACTTATAATACTAATTTTATCATTCTTATTTTTAATAATTTCATTAATGTTTTTCTTTATTCTTTCTCCTTCTCGTAGAAATGTGTTTTAGTAGCAAAACCTTTCCACAGATAAGTAGTTTTCTAGTCAAACAAGTGTCTGCCATGTTTAAATCTCAGTTCAGTTCTCGTAATACGTCCATGGTTACAAGCTTATAGCTACAATTTCCAGCTTAAGCTAGCTTTAGCATGAGATGTGAAATCAGATCATTATGCTCTGCCCAGTCATTTTGTCACTGTGCTTATTTGCTGCCTGTTACATTCTGCCATGCTCTGCACAGCCACTCAGGAATTGGTCATTTTTAATTCACAATAAATAAGATGCAAAACATAAGACTTACACAGAAATGGTTGTATCTGATTGGTTGCTACACTTGCCAGACTTTTCAATAATTCATTGGCAGCACCTAAGCCTATGTTTTGGAGCATATTTGCCTCTTATTTCTCAAACATTATGCATTATTCCTCTTTACCAACAAATATGTATTGGTATGTACTGTACAGGCAAACCAATATTACAAAGAAGTACACTGTTAATTTGGGGAACTTACGCTGGAAATAGTGGCCTGTAAATGAAAGAGTTCCCCATATTTCTATTAAAACATATTACATACTGTATCTTTAACAAGCTGCTTTCACAAACAGTCTCATTCTTAGTTAACTGGCTAAAATATGACAAGTCAACATGACAATCCTGAACATTTTAGTTGCCAAGAGTGTGAATAATTCAAGGAGGGCATCAAGGTGACTTCACTCCAACCATTTGGCCAGACAGATAATCACAATATACAAAGCAAAGCAATACACGTGAGGCTGTCATGACGATAGAGGTCCGGCATTGACCGCCCTATCAGAGCTGGGATGTTTTCCAATCCAGCTCTGACAACATCAGTAAGTTTAGGGAAGGAGTGACGTGTTTCATGGCAACACTGGTCAACAACATCATTCCTACAATGACTGTGCAAACATTTCCTAACTAGATATCACGGGTAAAGAAAGAATTCAGACTGCTCTGAATGAAAATACAGCTGTTTACCAGTCATGACTCACTAGTTGAAATATGGAGAGATACAATATATGGTCAAAGATGTTGAGCTGAGATACAAGGACAGAGTGGAACAACAGATACAGTAGTGTGACTATATGTGGTCAGAGTTACAAACTCCCTTATCATCTCCATATATACTTTTTAGTGACATGGCAAAGAAATACAAGAACACAAATACAACGCAGTCACTCAGACTCCTTCGAACACACGGCTGGGAACAGCTCTACTGCGTGTTTCCATTAGAAAAGGTTTAAATCACAATTAGTGATAATTTATTCTTGGCTAGAGCATAGACCGTTTGTGACATTACAACACTTCATCACCAAGTGGGGTCTGCTCATGATGTGTGAGGAACACTCTCAGTGAGTTATCAGAAACCACCACCGTGTTGTCACACTAGCTGCTAATAAATTAAAAGTTAACATAATAGATGACATATTGTTTTTGTAATATTTAAGACAATATTTAATTATCGTCTGCAGGTCGGTGCCAAAAATGACTTTATATAGTCAAACAAACACAACAGCGCCGCCTTTATCTGTATGAGTTGTTATCCTCTGGGT
>OMLM01009148.1:8900-19025 GCA_900302695.1 Helostoma temminkii | reverse complement strand
GTTTGGACAATTTTTTCCCTTAATAAATTAAATCATCATTTAAAAACTACATTCTGTATTAATCGGGTTATCTTTGTGTAATACTAAAATTAGTTTGATGATCTGAATCATTTAAGTGCAACAATTATGCACAAACAAAAAAACAGGTTGCAGTGCTTTTTCATAGCACTGTAAATGATGGGCCCAGGTGGTTTTATGTGGCTTCTGTGTTTCTGTCTAGTGTTTTCAAGACTACCTGTTTTTGTTTTTTTTTTTGGTTCTATAAAGTTGGCCCAACTGGATGAGAATGGTATAAATTGACAACCCCCCAAAACTGAAAACTTTCTAATAACTTGGAAATTGTGATAACTATTATCACTGGCTATTGCCATACAATAAATATGGCTGCTTAAATACTGTAATCATATGATAAATATAACTCATTGTATAGTTTAAACTACTAAATTAGCATAATTGTTTTGGGCTTTACTAATAATGTTGACAATGATGTTTCATCAAACCCATATTTTAGTGACAATAACAGTTTTGGACATTGGCAAGCTGCATCAAGAGGATCCATAGCTTAGAAAGCTGTTGTGTGGATGGACTACAATGCAGGTTGGATCTGGTTCTACTAAGACTACATTGAAGATGATGGGATTTTTCCTGTTTTTTTCCCACATTGATATATGTATGTAAAACTTTTTTTGTCTTGTCCATAGAAAAAGAGTACTATATGAAGAGATGTGACAAATCTGTGCATTTTAACATCTCTATTGTTTTGTAGATGCTCAAAATTACTATGAAAAAAACTATTTTACAGATGTGGTCGCTTCATAGTGTGTTCACAGCTGGGTTCTCATTGTCGGTATCAATGTATATACATACTATGTATTCCATAGTTTACAGGCTCTGACTGTACAAATAAGACACATAAACCTGTGTCCAATTTTGACACATATCTATTTTTCTTCTGAAGAAAAGAAACTGGCAAAGTAGGAAAAGGAACTGGTTGCTGCGTTTCTTAAGCTGATTATCATTAATATAATTTGTAGTTGATGATCATTATAGATCCATTTCCACTGATTAGAAATCCTTGCCTTGGAGCTACTTTTACAGGAGGCTGTCTGACACCTTTGTGGTTGCAGGAGGTGTGTTTTGCTCAGAAGAATGTGCTGATGGCCCGTGGCTCCAGGACTACACCATAATAACACCCACATTCCTTTTGGCTTCTGACCAGTGAGGATGGAATGCAATTAGCACCTATTAGAGAGAGCCTGGAGGAGGCCTGTCAGGCCTCCTGGCATACCCAAGCTGGGCACAAATAACACAGTCTAGCATGTACTGCGTGACCAAGACCACTTGACACTCATCATCAGAGTAAATTATATTATCTAATTATATTATCAGTGTAAAAAGAAATGAAATCATCCTTCCTCCCATTTCAGCCTTATCGGTAAGTCATAACAGACTGAGCTTCAGTGTCTGTGACCAAGTACCATTTTCCTACATCTCAATTCCAGTGTATTGGATATGGTTCTTAATTCTTGAAAAATTGGTCAAAGGTATTTTAAAATGTCTTAATTTCATAATTAGTTTGACATAAAAGACTCATTTGTATAAACTGCAGAATAGGAAGGGGACTTTTTTTTTTACCAGAGTCTGTTTCAGCTTTGGCTGCTGCAGTAACACACACTTTTCATCTTTTCATCGTTACTTGGCTAGACTGTGGAGAGACAGAACAAACACTATAATATGGGAAAAATATAATACATTTAATGTTAAATGCTTACAAATAATATTTATTATTATAGGATAGGATACACTTAAAACTAATTCTGGTTCCACAGAAGCACGAGAGATTGCTGTTGGTGGAGACAGCAGCAGTGTTAGGCTGTGTTCCAACAAAACGCTGCTACGACAAAGCCAGGCCAGAGAGAGAGGTGCGATCTGGTCCAGACGGAGGTGAGAGCCGGCGCTGAGGAGGTGCGAGCAAGTCAAATGGTGAGAATAGAGCCACAAAGGCGTACAACAACCGTACACACACAAAACTGATTTTTGGAAAGTCATCTAACAAGAACACTGGTGGAAAAGTAAATATATAGAAAAAGAGTGTGTCTCTGATTAAATACAGAACTTTTATTTGTAGTGGTTTCAAACAGATTTAGTGGTCCTTTCACTTAATTAAAAGATATGAATGTTTCTTCCGCCACTTCACATTTCCAAATTTTAACAGAAACTATTGTGTTTGGAAATGATTTGTGATGACTGAGTGTCCTCTCAATAGCTTGTGACACAGTGTCTCCTTGCAAGCTTTTATTTAGTGTGTTGAGATGTCACAGGAGATCATCTTAACAGTCAGGTACGGTAACTACTGAGCGTTTCTCAGTTCAACAAGGTTGCGATTTTTTTTGTAGCATTTTTGAGTAATTAAGTTAATTCAGTCAAATCTAAACCTAAATTGTTGTTTTAGTCGAACATTTTATCTCTAGTTATGATCATTACAAACAGCTAGAGGATTAAGACTGTATATGTGTATGCAGCAGTAAACAGCAGCTGCACAGTGGTTCAGAGGAAAGCACTCCAGAGGGTCATTAAAACTGCTCAGAAGATTGTTGGCTGCCCTCTCCTCGCTCTGGAAGAACTGCACAGTTCCTGCCGCCTCAAAAAAGCCCAGAATACACCAAGGACACTCCACATGACTGGACATTCACCCTTTGAACTGCTGCCGTCAGGTAGGTCATTCAGAGTAATCAAAAAAAGGATCGCTAGATTTCAGAACAGTTTCTACGCAACAGCAGTTACCCCAGTCAGTGCGGCTAAAATACAACAGATACTCACAGGCTCATTTTATGTGTTATCGTTTTATCTGCTTGTGTGTGTGTGTATGTGTGTGTGTGCTTGTTTTATTTCATTTTAGATATATATCAATAAGTTTTTTTTATATTTATGTTCTAATTATTATGTTGCCCTGACTGGATAGCACTTTAAATTTTCATTGTACATGTTACAATGACAATAACGACAATCTTATCTTATCAAAAGTTAACAAACTTTTATACACCACTGTAGCTGCCCCTAAAGATAGACATGGTAAGCTACCATTGACTACCTATAATCTTTTACCAGAATTTCAACATTCTGACTAGCACATTGTGATATAGCATGCCATTTCAGGAGACAGTATCCTTCCCTTCCTTTCTCCTTCTCTTACTTATCACCTAGTTAACTCCTTCAGTCAACTGACAGTGAGGTATCAGGGTGTGGCCATGACCTGTGCTGTAGCCAGAACAACTCCATCCTCCGCATACACACGCACAGAGAATAAACATGCTACCAATTAAAACAATCAGTGATTGAGTCAAACTGGCATCAATTAAAGTGGCTAGATCATTGGTATTGGATTATAACTATGTGAACAGATTTTAACTTTGTAACTTTGTAATTGGTCCGTGTCATTTGATGGTTTAATTTGTCCCAGATTTCTTCTCAAGCCACAGTAAAGAAGTCATTTGGGCGTAATTAGCATCATGGTGAGCCTGCCATGTCTCTAACTGTGCAGAGGTTCCCCCCCTGAAAAAAACATGTGTTTAAACACGATCACGGAATCTTTTAAATAAAATATATTAATGTTTTTTTATTGAAATGCCAACTAAAACATGTTCTTTCTTTAAAAAAGAAACATTTGGGCTTTTCCAATCAAGACACAATATTCTACAAAACACCACAGATCGAAACCAGTAATTTGGAACAAGAGCAAAACATATGAACATGATTTGCATCTTTCTCAGGTATCAACTGATCGATGAAGCATTTTACCATATGAATCTTGGTATACAAAGAGATTGTGTGTACCAAACTCAGCGACTACTTCGCCACGCACTCACCAACAGGCGTAGACATTTATTCTGAAATAGAACTGTGTAATCAAGAGATGAGATTAGCTTACAGAATACTGAGATCAAACCGCTGTGGGCTGGAAAATAAAAGTATCAAGCAGAGTACTGCTTGGTAGCTGTAGGAGGGAAAATATGTGCAAACCGTACAGTACTGCAAACCTAAAAGTACTATAGTACGATATTTTATATGTGTACAATAAAATCAGTATCGAGTTTGTCAAAGGTCAAAACTATCGTTGATTCTTGATTGGTAAGATTGGTTATTATAGAGTGATGTCATAGAATAATAAATCAATGGGGAAAAGATTTATATTGCCTGAAGTAGCAGCCTGACTCAGAGGGAAGCACTAATTTTTTGTACTGCCTGAGAATTAACTCAACATGTTGATGCATGTTTCACTAAATGTGAATTAACCAACACACAGAAGGAATGAAAGAATAAAAAAAGCTGTACCAAGGTACCAGCAAAAAAACTCACTGAGTAAACTGTAGCAAAAATTCCTTCCAAAGAAAAAATATGGAAAATCATTTATATCAATATCTTATACGCATAGTGCAGAGGATCCTACAGCAATAGAAAGAGCTTCAGTAACTTGGACAAACATTAACCCTATTTTTGACCAAACCAAACGTGATGCTAGTCCTGGGCTGGTTGGTTCAACTTGTAAACTTGTTGAACTTTGTTTCTCCACAGGCTAGAACGTCACCATTAAGCTATGTCATTACATTTTGATATACGATTAATGCAAAAAAAACATGAAATTGCACATAACATATTTTGTTGCCACTGTTCATCTACATACATCTTCTCTTTCCCAGAAACACTAATGCCAAGTGTTGCTACTATTGTAACGAGTCTACACTGGCATCTGAACATTACTGCAAACACTATATGCAATCACAGCGATGGATGGAGAATAATTCAGTAAATATACAGTACACATTTTAATTCTTGGTACTACTGAACATAGGATGTTAGTCTTAGCTTTTGTTAGCTTTAGCCTTTAGCTTAGCTATCAGTTATGCTGGTATCAGTCACACTGACATTAAAGACCTTACATTATGCTTATCGTGGTCTGATTGCATACACTATTAAAATAAATTTAATCTCTGTGACACAGTAACAGTGATACATTTAGCTGCCTCCATGTTTTGGGCAGGAGGCTTGACAGAAATATACTGTTTAGACAATATTGTCACTCATTTGTCTGGTGTTTTAGACAGTATCCAAATAGTGGTGAACATACAGCAGTGATGCATAAAAAGACATTATAGCATGCATTTGCATTTTTTTAAACTTGAAAACCATATAATCCTTTATCAGTGGAGCCCCAGAATAAAATATGAAAAATATAATAAACCCTAAATCAAGTATAATAGGGCACTTTAAACAAAGTTTTTATCTTTGTAACAAAGCTTTAGGTGAAATCTGAGATAAAGTGATGAAACAAAATGGAAGAAACTTCAGGAATGGCAAAAGAGGAGTAATTCAGTTTCTAGTATGAACACAAAGTAAATGTTTTGTGTACAGAACAGAGCAACATATTATATTTACATTATGGACATAAGTATGACAATTATAGAATATGATCTTTCAAGCCATTGATTGAGTAAACTGACAATTAAAATTACATCAGCTGCGAATGTTTCCATCTGAGCTCTTGAATTGAAGCTGCAACAAAGTAAGAGAGTGAACTATCTGACCAAATTAGGAGGAGGACATACAGAGCTGCTTACAGAAAAAGAGTTGTGCTTTATAAAACACATTACTCACAAATATGTAATGACAGCAGATCCTCACACCTCATGTGTTTAGCTTGGTGAAGAGCTCGCCACTTCATGCTGTGCTAGCTTCCACTTAAGCTCTTACCTAAAGAGCATCTGGACACTGGATGTTTTGATTCTAATAAGACAGAGCAGAGAAAACATTTGACAATAATTACTCTTCAGGGTCTGATATTTCCATGATGCATAATACGTGGAAAAGTAAAAAGGCTAAAGTTTTCACTGCATAATCATATCCTTCCAATAAATGTGTAAATTTTGCAGAAATGCAATAGCAATTTAAAAATGGTGGACTAGAGCAGGAGTTCTTGTCAGAGTACTTATCAGGAGGTTCACATAAATCAGAGAGAACAGGAAGTGACATCAAAAGTAACATCAATCAAGTCCACCTGAATTAAGGACAATGATGAGTGTAAAAGTACTTTATTTACACTCAGATTGCTAACCTCAAATATTGTTATTGTCCAGTGACTTTGGCACCATAGGTAGTCTCTGATGAGAATTTAAAGGCACTTCTGGAGAGCATGGGGTCCCGGTGACTTTGTGACCTCAGTCGCTCCAATTTTAACCCTTTTCAGTCCTGAAAAGTCTTCTTGGTCTCCCTCACTAATGACACTCAGGTTTTGAGAAAAGCCTGTCTAAACGTGTTTTCAGAGGGTGCAGTACAGTGTTAAAAAAACCATTTGTTTCTTTGTGTTTGAGAGGAGCAAGAGCGCATTAGCGTTCCAGCCAAGGCACTGCCGGCCATTCCAGCATGTCGCGCCAAAATTAAAACACGTCCAACTTGAGCGCAGTGTTCTCTAATGTCAACTTGGCGCGTCCAATTGAGAGTCCAGAGAACCCGACAGCTCCATGCAGACGGTCTATAGAAAAGCAGAAAGCCACTGCTACTACCTGTTAATCACTTCCTGTAATTTTTTGGTTATCTAGTAACTGGTGCCAACGATTTGCATTCGCAGCACAAACCACGTCCTATCTAAAAACACCATTAGGCAGATTTACACCTACACCTACCACCCAATATTCTACTTCTTAATAATGGATTTAACTGTAATGATCTGTTCTTGTATCCCTCCCCTAATTTGTCTCTTTCAATAACCTTTTTGGAGAGTTGCTTGGAGTGTTCTTTTGTCTTCATGGTGCAATTTATGGCCAGGATAGCGTTTCCCTGCTAACTGGACATCCAGATGTATTTATACTACATTGACATGAAACACATTCACCGCACTCAGCGATCTCCATTTAACTAACTGTGTGACAGCACCAGTAATTTAAATGAGCTACTTTGTAGGAGTGAATAATTTTCAACTTCATATTTGAGTGTTTTTATATTACTTTGTAGACATCTGTTTTACATGAAAGAGCACTTTTACACATATTTTGTTAAATGTGTGTGTAACAGTCTAAAATAAATCAACCATGATTCAATGTTGACAAAAAAGGGGAATTCACCTTCACATTCAAGTTGACTCAAATATTGGATTGATCTTTATAAAACTGTGTTCTAGTCTGTTTCTTTAAACCTGAACTGAACTAAAAATAATGAACAAAGTCAGCTTTTTTACTACCCCAATTCCAAAAAAGTTGGGACACTGTGTGAAATCTACATGAAAACAGAATGCATTAAAAAATTCACAATGAAACATAGAATACATATCAAAATTCTAAACTGAGGAATGAGAAAAAAAATGATGGCAGCAACACATCTAAAAAAAAGTTGGGACAGAGGTGAAAAAAGGTTGGAAAATTAGGTGGCAAAAGGAGCATCTTAGACAGTCAGAGTCTCTGAAGTAGAGATGGGCAGAAGTTCATCACTCCATGAATAGCTGAATCTACAAATAGTCAAACTATTTCAGAATGTTCCCTAAATGTAAAAGTCTGCAGTTCAGACCTTTAACCATGTGATAATGTTTTGTGCATCTTGTTTTCCGTGGCTCTGAGGTGTCGCAAAGCAGCAATCCGCACAGAGAGCGAGTAAAAGTGGAGCTTTATGTGTGTCTGGCTTTTTGCAAACTTCAGCCATTGATATTCTTGTAGCTGTGGCAACTGAGAGGTTGGGTGGGACAGGTATCTATAGGAATTCAAAATGGACACCAGTCATGGACACCATACAGCTTGATGTCAAGGTGCTTATCGAAATCTATTGACCTGACTAAATCCTGGGAGTTTCTCTAGACAATTCTTCTTCTCTGACAATCTGTAATGTGAGAACCCAACTTCAGAATAGTATACATGTAACATAAAACCACAAAAAGCTCTGTCCCAATGTGTTTAAGAAATGTTGCTGCTATAAATTTCTAAATAACCTACTAAATACTCACTTGTATCTTCTTAGAATGGTACATTTTCTCAGTTTAAACATCCCATATTTTTTCTATGTTCTATTGTGAATCAAACAGGGGTTCATGAGATTTGAATTCTGTTTTTATGTAGATTTTGCAGTCACTTTTTGGAATATTTAATAGCAGTAAATACCAAAACATCTCTTAGATGAGAGGTGCTGCGGATGCCTCCTGTGGAATGGTTTGAAGGCTCAGGTTTGACATGGTGACTACCTGAAGGGATGCTCAGTGTGGCAGAGTGTAGCAGACATAAGAGGACCATAAAGGAACAACGTTGCAGCTTTAACATGTTTTAGCTGTAACAAAACATGCTGTGTCATTTGTGACTAAAAGATGACAGCTATTGTATCAACTAAAAATGTATTATAATTATAATTATAACTATTGTCCTCACATCGGTATGATTCATATTTTTAAATCTCTTTCTTGAATAATCAAGCAGCTTTTATCTGCTCTTTGAAGATACTATGTATAAGCTCAGTTGACTTTGCAGTCATGTCTGAAGGCAGAGACAGTAGTAAATGTGACACGCTGCTCAGAGTTGTTAAAGAAATTAGTTAATCTCCAGGCAGGGTCACTCAGTCACCTGTAAAGAAGTTAGATGTCGCTGAAAACAAAGAGGCTCCTGACAGGGATTAGTGTGTGTGAGGCTTTCATGCTATGGACGGCAGATGCTGACAAGCGTGTGGGTGTGAGTAAGTGTGTGTGTACAAGTGTTGCTTTGGCCTCTTTTTGAATATAATGTGGGGACTCCGCTAACCTAATAATGATGGGACAAACAGAGCCTCTCTGCTCAGTTGGACTAAAAGATACAGTGTGACAGAGCTGTTGGGATAATATAGACATACAATATTCATAATATTAAGCTCAAATACAATGACACCTATTGCTTTTGTCATCTGCCATAGTAAATGTCAGGTTAAATATTTGCACTAGGGGCTTGTCCTAACCAGCTGTTCACTGATTATTAGCAGAAATGTAAAATCCACAGTGCAGAACAAGAATACACTGGAGGGATTACATATTTCATTTGGAACACCTTGGAATGCCCCAGGAGGGGCAGGAAATAAAATAAAGTCAGACTGTTTTTTCAACCATTTTTTCTTCTGTGGTTGTCACTGAAAGCTCAGTAGTCAAATAGCCAAGTATTATCAGCATCTATTGATGATAACGTCACACTTTCTAGCTCTATGGACAATCCTACAGCCAATGGTCTGAACTGAGTGTAGGTACGGACAGTCCACTGGACTGCACTGCACAGCGGTAGTGGTGAGCATTTTAATTCAATTTTGAATTCAATTTATTTCTATAGCCTATAACAAGAACAGTTATTTCAAGCCACTTTGCAATGTAAGGTTTAAGACTTTACAGAATATAACAATACAGCTGTACAGAATTACATTAAAAAAACTGTTGCGGCAGCACCAGGAGTCAGTGGACAGGAACAACTCCCTTTAATGGAAGAACTACAGGACAGAGACAAGAGACAAACTAAATGACATGCAATGATGGCAGGAGAGAGCATTCACTTTAGTATTGGTGTCTGCTTCACTCTGCAATTACACTGTCAAAGTGCAAGTTGGCCAATCACAGTTGCTGCAGCCTGCAGCAACTGTGACAGGTGTTGAGATGGAAAGTGAAAGTGAAATCAAGCACTCACAGTAAGTTGTTGATGTAACCTGTTTATCAACCTATCTGAAGGTCATCTGGAGATTTGTAGAAACTCTAACAAGGTAGCAATTTGGGGTCTTCTGGCTGCAGATGTCTAGTGATATGTGATTCTCTGTTCGTCAGCCTATAAAGTCAAGGCAAAGAAAACAAGCCATCCTAATTATTCTTATCTTCCCTCAGAATCCCTGGTAGTACATAGGACAGAATCTGTGCTTTGCCCTGCACGTCATCACATTTTCAAATATGTGCAGTTGAGCTCCTGGGAGGGCATCTGGCATTGTGTTGCATTTTCCTTCCCTCTATTTCACAGTGAATGTGAACTGTTGCATCCGCGGGGTCTGCCTGGTGAGATGGGCACCGAGTTTCTCAGTCTTCAAAGACCCAGAACAGTGCTGAGTGTTGTGTGACTACCGTGAAACATCTTAAAAATGCCACCTGTCCAAGACCCC
>OMLM01009147.1:0-16592 GCA_900302695.1 Helostoma temminkii | reverse complement strand
TCAATTCGACTTGACAAGAGGACTGCAATAGTTGCAGCAATAGGAGAAGCTGGAGTCACAAGGGGTAACATAATGAGGGTGTGATGAAGGAAGTCTGTCTCTGTCTCAGCTTTGATTCACAGTGATATCATGATATCATAACACAAAACCACATCACAGCATTATCTCCTTCCCACCTGTGTGATTTTCTTCACCAGCCTTATTAGAGACAAAAGGAGATCCAGCTGCTCCTCCTCTCAGGTGTTTTTCCCTTTAGCTCAGGTCTGTTGTTACCATGACACTGAGCCATGAGAGGAGGCCACAGCAGCATCATCCATTTACCCCAATAACTTGAAATGACTTCCTACCCTGCCTGCAAAATAGCTAGGAGCCACGGATTTCCATGTAGGTGACTTAACTTTAGCAGATGACAGCTTCTTCACAGTGGTGATTGTTACATACAGTGATTGTTAGTCTTCATATTCATCAGTACAGTATCTGTATGGGTATAGTACTGATCGAATTACATTTTAATGGTGGTTTTAAAATGCCCTTCCTGAAAACCCTTTATGGATTCATTTAAATTTAACAAACACTGACCATTTGACAGTGTATCACAGTTTATAGAGTGGATGCCAAAGTCCACCCTATAAAGAGCTGGCCATGTTTCGAAACATTTAAAAAGAAATTTTCATCACATTTAATTCATGATTTCTAATATGTTATGGAATATCTAATTGTTTATTTTCTCTTTTGTAGCCCAAGAAAATTTGTTAAAACACCAGACACAATTACTTTAATAAGGGTTATTTAAGTTATTTAAGTTTATTAAAGTTATTTAATAGAAACCAAATACAGTAAAAATATAACAGTAGACTATAGACACAGAACAAAACCAGACGAATGCACACTTCTCTTCTGTTGACACATCTCTGGGATGTTATTTGCCCTAACAACAGAGTTGATAAGTCAATTTAAGTCCTTCACCACTTCATTAGTAACAACACGCTTCATTAGTAATAATACACTAGTAATGGCAGGGCTTTATGCACACTAACACAGCCGTCAACAGCACAACTTCTGTATCTAAACCAAAGTTTATTAAATGATGCGCATGCAATAGCGCCAACTAATTTTAATTAGTGCATGATATGGGATATTTAAGGTTAATGGGTTTATTAAGTTGTTTGTAAACAGCAGATGAGATTGTTTGGAAGATTTAACAGTACAGCTTTAAGCATATATGAATGAAGAGATTGATTTTTTCACTAGGGAAATCTATCCAGCTTTGTAATAAAGACACCACTGATCATGACGATAATGATGATGATGCTAATCTAAATGCAAACATAGACATTCTCTACAGAAAACCTAGTTTGAATTTGAAGCTTGTGTTGAATGTTCAACACTTGAAACTTACCATGGACCTGAATCACCACAGTCCCAACATGAAGTTCCTCACACCAGCAGCAGAGGGGGTGAGGGAGGTTTGCCTCTGTACTTGTCATTATAACGCAATTCCTCTTTCTTCATTGACGCTGTGCCAAATGCAAAGACAAACAGGTGCGTTATCAGATGTTGTCTGGAGCCAGAGGCAATGTACTGTATTTTCAAACGTTTATTTGCTCAGATAAATGTGTTGGACATGTGTGCTCAGAGTCACTGACTGGGAGTTTTCCAGGACACTGAGCTGCACCACTGAAGCAGATTTAAGTTGTTCCACATTCTGTACATGCAACATGTGTTTGGAAGCAACATGGCAATTTATAAAAAATGAATTTGAATATAATTTATGCTAGGAATTTACTATTTCAAAAGAAGCACCTCTCTCATCAGATCTATATTGTTTTATGTATAATGCTTAATATTAATTTAAGTTTAATTTTTTTATTAAAAAAGGATGCCTTTGAAGGGAAGTCATAGTAAATTCAATTGTGTTCTGCTACAGCATATAGTTGGATACTTTGCTAAATCTATTTTTTGTCATACACTATTCCAGATAAAATATAAGACTGGTGCAAATGTGAGGAAGCTGTGGGAATATGTGTTAGAATAAATGAAAACAACTGGCAGCCAGCCCTTGCTCTTCCAACTGCACTTTACATGAGCTGAAATCATCTCCAGCACAGAGCGAGAGTGAAATATGTGAAATCGTTTTTTGGCACAAAGGTTGAAAATATTGCCAAGTTGTATTGTTATAAAAACCATAAGCCATCTCACATCTCACATATGTGATAAACTAGAGAAAGCTTTCAGCAACACACCACTGAACTGGCAAAGAACAGTAATGGACGTTTTGAAACATGCAATTAATTTTCTTTTGTCAACAGGAAAATACAGCTGAGAATTTCACAGATGAATTCACTTCAGCTGCTTCGCTCCTGCACAGCGTCTTGCTGCATTCAGTTACATTTGTTGTTTATTAAAATGTTTCAGTCACGCTCCAACAGTCTGATGAATACATGCATCTGCTCAGATGAAAAAGTCATCATGGCCACAAAGAGAAGACATATTTACTGATCCGGGACATTCACCCGCAGCACCTGCCTTCTGTGGTGGTACCAGGTGCATAAGAGGCCATTTTTACCCATCACAGGAGAGTTTTGAAAACACATCCGTGAATCTAATGAATATGAATCACTGTGAATGACTTTAATGCCTGTAGGAGCCGCACGTTGTGTGATGTTCAAACGATGTTTTGAAATTCTGTGAGAAAATGTCACTTGCACATTGTTTCACAGGTGTGATGCAGAAAAACAGGTGAAGAGAAGATTGCTGCAAGTACGAAACGAAAGAGATCAGTATTATGTGAGTGAGGGGTTGAATACATTTTAATATATATAGTTCCCTGCACTTAAAACCGAAAAAACAGAGATACGTTATGTTATAATTATAACATGTAAACTACGCAACCAGTCCTCTCTTTATTTGTGACTTTTAAACTCAGAAACAACTATTTCTGTCTCTTTCATTTCACTCTGCAGCAATGGCTCAGAAATATCCATCAGCCCTCGCGCTGAAACAAGAGAGCATGATATTGTTGAGACGCTGAACAAATGATAGCATTATGCTGGAGCACTGTGCCGTCGCTCCTGCCAAACGTTGATGGAATCACTGGCTTTCGTCCACTAAGACATTTGCATTGAGTTGTTTACTAGCCAAAAGGATTGGTGTGAGGATGTACTGTGGGGGAAAAGCTCATTCACATCTTACAGCTGATCCTATTAGTTTAAACAATGGGAATTTTCAAGGACAATAAAAACACAAAACGTATCAGCATAACATCAGCAATACACAGAGTCTTTGAATGACAAGCTAACCTTGAAGGCACATGTTGAATACTAAATGTAAGATAAAACACAATTCAGTCAAATAAAGGAAGAAGTGACCAGCCTTTGCTGGTTTCAAGTCTCTACTGGATGGTGACATCAGCTGCTGGGCTCCGTAGTTATGTTGTCATCTACAGGCTGCAGGTCCTGAATGTGACACGAAGAGGTCATTCAGTTCAGCAGACACAACGGCACAAAGGCTTTTCACTCTCAGCCCCAATTAGCAGCATGAAAATCATCCCTGTTTTACCTTAACTCATTGTTATCCCAGATCAATTAAATAGAAATAGATTTAAACAGAGAAAAACAAAGTAGTAAGAGCAGTGAGTCATCTCATACTGTCAGTGGCATTCAGGGCCTCTTTCAGACAAATACTAGAAGCTGCAAAGCTTCTTTAGGGACAGAAAATCTGTCAAAAAACCAGCTGTGACTGCAGCTGCAGCTTCAGATTTATTTAATCCTGACAGAAGTTTGATGCATTCCCTCACAAAAAAGAACTATATTCAAGTATACTACTAATATACTTCCTTTAAACTAAAGTATAATCACTTCAGTTGACTTTTGTGTACTTATCAGAGGTATACTGACAAAGCTGTATATAAGTATACTTGCTGTAAACTGTATCGTATATAGAAAAGTCTAAGTATAGTTGGCATATACTTGTACTTGAGTACCCTGACAAGTATTTAGAAATACCCAGCATGCATTTCAGTAGTTTAAATTTATAATTCAATAACTGTTAAAGTTATAAAGGTTATAAATGAATCATTTGATGTGGTTGTGGTTGTGTCACATGGTGTTGACTTTTAAAGAGACTAAGTATGGTCTGCAATTAATTGTTGAGTTATGAACACGTAACTGTTAGTAAGAAGGGTGAGCAGTCAGTAGGAGTCGTCGTTAGACTTAAAATTATTACTTCCACAATAATACAGCTGTGATATTTGATACAGCTGTGCTTCAGTTCATCAACATGGCAGGAGGTCATACAGCTTGGAAACAATTAAGAGGAATTTCACACTAAAAAGGTATACACAAAAGTGGATAACCCCTACAGAAAATACTATACTGAAAGTTTACTTCTTCAAGTACACGTAAGTAATGTTCAAGTATATTTCACAAGTATACTTCTTGTGTATACCTTTTTAGTGTGAAATCCCCCCTTCCCAGCTCAGTGTTTACAGATTGTGTTGCAGTGCAAGGAAAGTGACAAAAATTCTGTAGGCTACCGATGGCTGCAACAAACCTTTTAGCTTCAGATACTCTTAACACATTTTTGCACAGAGGGAGGATGGTTTAGTAACTGAGGGAATAGTTACAGCAAGTGAAATCTGCTCCTGTGTTCAACCAGGCACCTGACTGTTATCCCTAGACAGACTAAAATTTGTGAACACATTCTTTAAATTACATTAACTAGCAAGTTGCTAGCGCTGCTTAACCGACCAAGCAATATTAGCAACCAATAAAGCATACTCCAACATCACCATCTAAAGCCATCAGTTAACAAGATGCAGTTCCAGCAATAAACAGCCTGTTAAGTTAGTTGGGTCATGAGGCTTTTTAAATTGTTGAGCATGAGCCACTAGATGCACCAAACAATTCCTATCAGATAGCTTAGCAGTCAACAATCTGACATTAGCCCCAAATTAAAGATGAACTTTACACATTTCTACTTGTATGAATAGCATTTTACTTCTCTTTGCATTCTCTATATTCATTTAACTCTCTGTTTCTACCTGCTCATCATATATATGGTTTATGTGGTTACATATGAAATGTATGTGCATTCTCACACACTGTGTACTGCTGTGCAACAGAATAACTGGTGTACACAGAAGAGCAAATGAATGGTGGCCTCAAACTCCCCTGACAAAATGCTGGGTTAGATTTAGTTTCTGCATTAAATCTCAGAGTGATATAGACATCAAGAGGGTGTCGGTTCACTGTGTGAGTGCAGGATTGTGTCTTGGCGCAGTAAGTTGTGTAGATTCCCTGGTGTCTCCTCTGCAATAGACTGGTTTCAATCTTCAGTGTTAATCTTGACCTTCAACACTCCCAGTGGAGGAAACTATTGCAGTATTAAAGTAAATTTGGGGAACCTCCCAGACCGATGGCTGCATTTACACTCAGGGGTTACAGAAGTCATAAAAACTGTCTCATGTGGTCATTTTCTGCACATGTGGTAGAACAGAGGAAGGCTTTCTTTCTTTCTCCAACTCCTGTAGCGGATAGATATTCAGCTGCCTCTCAGAGTGGGTGTCGTGGTCTAGATCAACATTCCTGCTGGGGTTCAAGGATATCTCCCGTGTTTGTGTCCCACAGCTCTCTTCCATGGCTGCTATTGTTTCCCCTGAGCTCGTCCTCGACCTTCCAGCCTCAGGAACAAATCCAAGACTCTTCTGAGTACTAAGGCACAAGCAGTGTGGTCAGCCCACTCTCTGAATTCCTGATCCCTACTTCTGTCAGGCCCGTGGGTGCTGCACTGAGGATCGGCCGTGCAGAACAAACAGACAGAGCACTGTGTGCAAGGCAGAGTGGACAAAATCTGAGTTTATCACCATTCAGCTCTGTTTATACAGGAAACTGGACAGCCATGTTGGCACCATTAACATCTGTGATGTTGAAGAACATACGTTCACATACATACATAGGATGGTAGTCCATTAAATATGACAATTCAGGTTCTGTTTTATGTATTACTTACTCTAAGTAGTATTACTCTGGTGTCATATGTGTTTTTGGTTTGATTGAGAATGGTAAGCTCAGGCACAATAAAGTGATGCTCAAACTAATAGCAAAGCCATAATTTCAATGCTATTATCATGCACTTTAACAGTTTTTCCATCTTATCTGATCTTTTCTTATAACATGACAATGGTAGCTTCTTCCACCAAGTCTTGATATCCACTCTAAATGTGTGCAGACATCAGCAAGAGGCCTGGAAACATGATTAGACCCAACAGTATTACCTTGTAATGCAGCTGATAGTGATAGTGACAGTGTGGACATGCGTCCTGTTTGGATGTTTGATTGCATGTATTTCCATTAATATGTGCCTCATATCACACAGCATGTCAACATATCAATATGAAAATCAGTAACTGGGGATTCACAAATTCTCAATTGTTTCATGCTGTAAATTTCTGTTTTGTTGTGACTCAGATCTGGGTCAGAAGTTATTTGAATTCAATAATGTAACTTCTTAGTGTAGGTTAAAACGGATATAGATGTAAATCCAAAAGAAAATATTTTGTTGAAATTCTCCAGCTCAGAAAAGTTTTCAGAAGACTGATGTTGCCCTTCTTTGATTCGTTATATGTTGTCAGGCATGAAAACAGACTCGTCTGCCACCACATTCCTCCAGTTGAGTAGAAGTGAGTGATTTTTCCTCTCTAAAAGTTAGTTTTAGACTTGAAAATAGAAGCAGCCATAACAAAAAGACATCTGTTCTAAAATATTAATATTCTGATGCTGCATGGGTGTTCTGTAACACAACTTATCGTGCAACAGATCCTGCTTTGTTCACCAGCTGCTGCAGCCGCTGTGGATACAACGACACATCCAGGACGGCTCATAGTTGTGTACAATGGCAGAGGAAATTAAAATTCACTCAGCTCAAGTGTCTCAATGTAAATATTTAGAAACAAAGGTTGACAACTGTGTATTCTCACAGTAAAGTAAATGTTTAACTTGACGTTTCTGACCCTGGAAACTTCACAAACTTCACTCGATGTCTTCTTAATCGCTTTTTTCAGGGGCTTTCTAGCTCTGATCAGGTGATGGAACTGCAGATGTTCAAACTTTCTGTTATTCTGAACTTTTTCATGACTTTAAAGCTGATAATGGCTTTTGATCACTGATACAGCAGTTGACAGAACAGTCCTCACTCTTTTCGCACAATAATATGGCTATGGATTAGTGGATGATGTTACAGCATTGCTGCATTACACCACTATAGTAAAACATAATGTTTGGTTTTTCAGGTCCAAAGCATATCTTTTGCAGTCATAAACTTGCATGATAGCTTGAGCTGAATGGGTTTCAATATCAAAACACAAAATCAGAAGATGCTAAGTCACCACACGTTTGTTTTACTACAGTGCAGACACAGATATTTGGTTTGTGTCAGAGATTTTCAAACAGCGAGCTTCTTTTTTTCTAGGCTTCTCCATATGTTCATCTGGGTGACTGTACATCCAATTTCAAATCCAATCCATTAAGAAGACGTATGAGGCCGATTCAACAATGGCCTCACAGTGCACTGGGCTGCTTAGCATCAGGCTGTGAGTTAAGACTCAGAGATAACCCTTGTTGTCCCTGCGGCCGGGATGAGGCAGATGGGGAGAGAAACAATGGCCAGGCCCATGCGGAGGGCGGCAGTGACTGACACAGCCACTGAAGCCTCAAAGAATGCCTGGAACCAAGCCAGAGCCATGGATCACACTGTTGCAAATCCCCCCCAACCTGACCCTCCTTGTGTCCTGTGGTGCCCCGGGACTGAGGGGACGACACCTTCAAAGACAACCCCTGCGTGTCAGAAGGGCTGCATACCACCCTGAAGCATCAGCAGAACTGGGAGTTGGTACTGTGGGCTGTGGACTGGCTCAGAAGAGGACTACTAAGTAGATAGACAGAGGTCAACTCCACCCAAGTTCAGCAACAGATAGGATGGCTACAGCGAGCACTTCAGGGCAGAGCACCTTCGGGCTCGGGAGGAAAAAGAAGAACCCTGGACTCATGGATCAGATTAGCAAATTCTTTGGAGGAGATAAAAAGAAAAGAAGCAAGGTAGGATATTTCATGATTTTTTTAAATCTGAACTCCTCCTGATGTCCCATTAAACTAAACTTAAAATTAGATTATTCTTAACAATGTACCTAAAATCTGCAGGGTATCGATCGTTGTATTGTTCCCACCGGAGCTTCAGGCCAAAAACAAGACTCATTTCAGTTTCACTATTAAACGATCACTTTTGTTATCTATATGAGTTATCTTTTAGAATTAATACGATTCTGGAGGTTTTTGTTCTGATTCATCCTGTTAAAGGATCCCGCTTAAAAGTTTTGAGTTTTGCCAAAACCAAACTTGAAAAATGAAACAAGGCTAACTTCTCCAAATCACACAAACTGTGAAAAATGATCTTTTCTTTAGATTTTACTATTTTCATTCGATTTCGAGAGTTGATCTTAAAATGAAAACTGACTTATTTAAATTAGAGAGGTAAAAATGTCTAAACTGTTGCATGATTTTCAAGCACTGTATTTTAAAGAGATGCTTACCTGATGTGTTGCTGTCTGTACTAATTATATAGTATAACTTATATATGTGCTGCAGATTTAATATGTTTGCGGCTCCATTTTTATTATACCCAAAATGTGTATTTTATTTAAACTGGCCATTGAAAGTCTTTAAAAATGTTTTCTGTGCATGTTAACAATATCTGAATCCTATTAGTAATAGATAGATAATTTGGTTCCACCATTTGTCCCTTGCTGAGTCTTCCAACATGAAATTATTTAATATTTACCCACTGAGAAGCAGTGATGAGAAAACAGGACTAAATGCAGGCGCACGTTGTCAGGGCGGTGCAGGTAAATTTAGTTTGTAATGTCACTCTGGCCCTGAGCTGCAGATAGAAAACCTCAGACAAAACATCTTTCGGGATTCAAAACTGAATAGTCTGATGGGAGGAGTCCCTACGGAGAGAGCTGCTCTCAACCACACTCCTTTTATCCAAGCCCATTTTTCTGAGTAGGTGCAGCACAAGGACACCACGTCTCAGATGATGGATTTGACAGTTTGTGCTTAGATATTAGTTTTCCCTTGTAGTTTGCCTGCACTTTGAGTTTTTATATTTGACTGTATATGAATTAATAGAACAGGAAGACACGAGCAAGCACACATCCATATAAACTAAGCTGATGTGTTGTCAGTAGAGCAGACAGAGAACACAAATGTGTGAGGTTGTTCTGAAGGTTACATAGGCTGCACTTTTATACAACCACAAAGAGACGATGTTTGATTAACGTTCACACTCTGTGACAGTCCTCAGCTAAACCTGATAAATCTCTTACATTTCTTTGTTCAGTTTGATTGAATAGGAATAGTTTCAGTCCTTTCTTGTACTTGTCACCTATTTAATTTAGTTTCTCTCTTACAGTCCTGTAGAGCCTTGAGACTGTTAGAATTATTGCATTGCATTCAGCATCTATTAATGTTCATCATGCTTGGAGAACAAAAAATTTTAATTTAATTCTGTTTTATTGTCTGGATTGTGTGATATACTGCGCCATGCACTGTTACTGTACTTTATCTCTGCTGATTGTCCCAGGGGTCGTTCCGGGGTCACCTGGCCTCCTCACCCCAGCAATCCTCCGCTCGCCGTCGGACCAATGAAAATGCTGTGGTGCATTTCTTCAGGAGCATTGTAAGTTCCTTGAATTAAACGATATTATTACCGTGTAATTATATTACACGATACATACATACATTTTCAGTTGTTATTTTTGTTGCTTCGTGCCAACATTTTGGTTTGATTTCAACAGTGCACAATATATTAATGATAAAACTGCCATGACTTGCATAAGTCAGGACCAGTTTTCCACAAACTACCTTGTACGAGTGGTTTGATTTGCTTTGGATATAAGTCCTGGCACCATTACTGTGGCAGAGGCTTAAAATAGCAGGGTGAACTGCTCCCCCTCCCTGATTACAACGCTCCATGACTCCTTCATTACTGATAAAAGAAGAACTGGAAGGGTTTTCAATCAACAGCTCAATCATTTGTTTATTTCTGACATTTGTTGTGTTTTCCTGCCCTGTGCAGTCAGTCATTGTGTTGTCGCTTGGTGTTTCTCAGGTTTCCTCTCCTCGTCCTAAATCCAGGGTGAGTTTTCACAATATATATGTCTTTACCTTTGTCTTATCATTCCAGAGGGGAAGCTGCAAAGTGATGGTGCAAAGATGCACTAATACTGGAGAAGTGTGTGTGAAGCTGATTTATTTTGATCACTTCTTCCTTCCTTGTCTCTACTAATGTTCTCCATACACTGGATACCTTAGTGTTATTACACATGAAACTTGAAACGTTCAGATTTTCTGCCAGCCAATGGTAGTGTTAAAAGAGACACTGCAGCAGATAGTAACTGCCACTAACCTGATCTGAACCTGGAGACAATAAAGTAAACAAACAGACTGCACTACACCCACTGGCAGTATTTTATTTTTACACATCCTATAGCCACATTAGCAGCTAGAAACAGTAGTGCATGTATTTAAAGGTATGCGTATAAAACATGTTTATCATGTTAACAGTCTTAGTTTTGATGGTTTGACAACATTTGTTTAGCACCAATAAAGTTACAGAGCTAGCACATACAAGCAGCATTAGCACCTGTGCTAATTACTGCCACACACAAAGTTCAGATAAAGCTGATTGGGTGTGTGAAGGGCCTGCTTTATTATTCATATTTAACAAATCAGTATTGTGAACTGCTGATGGCACTAGTCATCTACATACTTATGGTTGGGAGCATGAACACTGTACCCACGAACATAGTTATTTATCTTGTGGCAGCACAAAAATCAATATGGTTCCTCCTCTGTAGTCCAGGTATTTCTGGTACAGCTTCACCTTCACCAGGGGAAGGAAACCAATCTGAAAGTTTTAAAAAGCAGTATAAAGAGCAGCTTTACACAGAACCTGGAAAAGGCCACAAGTTGAAAACTGTTCTAGCAATAAAATACTGCAAATGATACTGCAAGTGATACAGGAGTTTTTGCCTTTTCAAACTTGACAGACTGTACCAAAGGTCAGTTCCTCAGAAAGTTGTTCATGCTGCTGATGTGGCTAAAAAATCCACACATAGTGGTTCTGAGTTATCTTTATGTTGTCCTGTATATAACCACTGTTATCTGTTGTGTATGTAGTTATTAAATAATTGGTTACAAAATGAAGTTCAATGTACAGTAATGAACAAAGGCCACATATCTTACACACATGACTGGGAGCCCATTGCTCTCCTACATTTATTATTTTTACATATAGCAGTATAACAATATATACATATACTGCTTTTTAAAATATAGTTTACCCACATTTCCATTTAATGCTGAAGGATTCTCAGATGTGTTGAGGCGAGGTGGCGTCATCTCTTTGTTTCTCCTCTCATCATGTCACTGTCTGTTCCTTTTTCATGTCCAGTGGAGAGAAGTCTTGGGATTGGTACGTCATTCAATCTTTCCTTCTCAAATCGAACAAAAAGCCCACTGTTGATTGCACCGCTGCTTGTGTGCACTTGTCCATTGATCCAATTTAAGTCTGTGCCGAGCTCCTTTGGAGTATGTTCTTTGTCTGCAGCGCACCTGTTACCTAACCTTCACATTCGTTCTGTCTTTTTGTCACTTTGTGTTTCAGTGTTTACTGCTTGAACAGAGATATGTGTTGTACCTGTACTGTAGTGTATGTGGAATAACAAAACAAGCTCTGATTCCCAAGCTTCTATAAGTAGTAGCTAAAGAGCTGATTTATTCATCACTGGCAGTATTGGCTTACCATATATGTAAATTTATTACCAATTTCCCCTCCTTCTTTGCTTCAATCCAGAGTGACTCACTGCTACTGGATGACTTTGAAACTGCTCAACTATTTATGAACCAAAGCCGGTAAACATTTTCTCTCAGGACCTCTTGGCCTTCATCAACCTCTTTCCCTTCCTTTTCATCCCCTCCTTCCTCTTTCACACCTCTAGTGCTCTGTAACACCTCCATGTCCTCTCCGCTAGAGATGATTCACCGATCCTTCTGCTGTGGCTTCTTTTTTTTGTCTGCACAGAGCTGTGGACAGTCACGTCTGTGTGCCATTAGCCAGCGCTTGTGTCCTCTGTGTCAGTTTACTGTGAATCTTACCTTGTCCTCATGAGCCATTTTCCTTCCCCTATAGGTTGCTGTTGTGTGAATCATGTTCATGTTTCTATTTTCATGTTATTCTTTCAAAATGTACGTCATACTGGCATTTTTTTATTTCAACTTAAAAGCAGCATTATAACCAACTTTAGAGTAATATAGTAAGACCATATAAAACCTTTAGACCTTTTATAACTTGATTTCTATTTCTGAAAGGTCAAAAAACTCACATCAGTTCAGTGTTATCGTTCATAAGTGAAATTCAGCTTTTAGAAAAGCACATTAAAACTAAATGAAAGCACAGATCCAAATACCAAAAGGTCCATACAAATGCATTTTAAAATGATGGATCGTAAACAAAGAGATATGTACATGAAAATATCCTGTAGTATCTGCAGTGCTTTGTTTATTATTATAAAATATCAGTATTTGTGGATGATTTTTGTCTAAGGCCAGCAATAAGTAAGATTTTAGAAAGAAAACACTTCAGGTGTTTTACTTTTTTAAACATCTCATATGCTCTGAGGTAAAATGGCTCTCATCTTATGAAGAGGAACAGCACATCAATGTAAAATGAATTAAATGTCTGCACAAAGGTTGAACAGTGCGAAGTGAGCAAATCCGGTTTAAGGGCATGGCTGCAGGTCTCCATCTGTGCTTAAAGAACATTTTTTTCTAGGCCTCGTCGCCACGTGCCGAGAGCACAAAGTCGCCGGTCAGAAGACGCAGAGACCAAAGCACACTGTCCAGAATCTTCAATCTGGTGAGCTGGCCACACACACGTTTTCCTCTCAGTTTCCTCTTGTAATATATAAAATTGATCCTCATAAACTATTTTCCTATCTGTGTTTGCTCAAATGCAACAGTGATGCTCTCATCAGAGATCAGTGAGTAATGATATAAATACAATATAACGATCCATCATTTCAGTTAGAATAATTTTCATTCTCTTCATTTCATCACACTTTCCACAGCAGAATGTCACCATAATAAAATAACAAGCTGAAGAACAGCATTTTCATTTTTACAGTCATACGTCATGTAAACCTAAATTCATCATACACATTTTTTTTCTGCAAATGCCATCTACCTCAACTCATCAAAGGTTTTATTTTCAGTGTAGATCACCTTCAATCCCAATAAATGTGAATTACTTGACAATCAAACTTTGTGTGAACTGCATCCCCTCAGACTGCTCTTAGCTGTCATCTCTGGGGATAAAAAAAAATGTTTTCTCAGCCTTTTCATCTTCTTGTCCTTCTCACCAGGGAGAAACCAAGTCCCGTCCACCCCCTAAACGCTGGAGCACCATCTTCTAAGCTCTCCGCAGACGACAAAACTGCAGATTCAACGCCGATGGGACAAGATGTAGATGCAGAAACAGATCTGCATGTGGCGGACTCACAACCTCAAGAAATGTTAACCTACTAACACAACCTACTTTCTAGGGATCTAGTTGGTCACCATGACAGTTTTCTTTTTAATCCTACTTCTAAGGATATCATGTAGTAGTCACTTTTTAGCTGTTCATCAGAAGTCTGGTCAAGCTTTTAGTAAAATATCCTACTGTAAAAAATGTTAAATATCACGGTCTGATGGTGCTAGTGTCTTCTGTTTGCTGTCTGAGGTAAGTTAGTGGCAGATGTTTTTCTATTTGTCTTCTGTCGCCTGCATTTTGTACACGTGACGCTTTATGTATCTCGCTGTTTTCAAGCAGCATGACTCACATACCAAACGGTGTTTGTTTGTTGTTGTTGTTTCATCTATGGAATCTAGATTGAGAGCAGTCCTGTTTGTGCTTGAGTGAAACATATGTTGCAAAGAAATGCATTTGAAAATTCAGCTGGGAACCTATAGGACCGGTATGGACTCTAATGTTTTTAGTTAACAGTTTTGTTTCCTTTTGCTTTCATGTAATTAACAAACATGTACAGTATGATTTTGTCCAAGTCAAACAAGCAAAATGAATAAAATGCCCTTTTTTAGATGCACTGTTACACCACTACAATACAACTGGCCTGCTGTGTTTCCCATATATAGTAGCTTATGCACAGTTATCTGTTTGCATCTTAAATTAACAACTGGAATTGTAATGCTATTTGTGTTTTATTTAAAAAATGACAGACAAGTGTTTTCTTTTTATCGATGGTGAGATCGTAAGTGGTTCAGTGGTTTGATGCGGAAGCAGCAAGATGGCGTGAGTTTAGAGCTGAAGAAGAGTGTTATGATTTCATGTTCTGACCCATAATTATAGTTTTTATTTTGTCCATAATAAATGACATTGTTATTCTCATTTGTACGTGATCTGTTTGTATGTTCACTTTAATTGAATAGTGTAAAGCAGATGCTACAGGAATAGAAACTGAGTGTTGTGTTTCCTCGTAATGTAAAACAGTTTTTAATGTTCAGCCTAACTGGAAATAAACATATTTTGTCTGCTCTTTGTTAAGAATTATTAAAGGTTTCAAATTCTAACAGTCCTCTTGTCTCTATGTTTTATGGGCCTCTAATATGTTGATAAACATTTAAACATTTTCAATTAGCTTTGAAGAAATAGCTTGACATTTTAGAAATACTATGATGATTTGCGCTATTTCAGGGAGTGAGATGAGAAGATGGCCGTTCCCACATCTGGATGGTAAAACCAGAGAAAACAAACAGGAGGAAACAACTATTTTGACTGAGTCTAAAGGTGAATCTATAATGACCACATCGTGGTTGTATGTCCTCACCAACCAGTTCAGTTGCAGTTTAGAAGCTTGTCTGTCCAGACTCGTAATCCTGTTAGTTCATCCATCAGTCTAAGGAGGCAATACCTTTTTATCTAAAGAGACTTACAAGTGAGGTACAAAACAAGCAAAACTCTAAGTCAAGGAGAAAAAACTAAAGCAAAGTAAGGCACTATCAGAAGAAGTGTGTTCATTTTATGAGATATAAGTGCATTTTTATATATATATAAGAAAGTGCATTTTAAGTGCAAAGAAAGTCACTGAAAAGTTCTGTCTTTAGCAGTTTTTTGAATATTGGGAGTGAAGTTGCTGATCGTGTAGAGTTGGATAGTTCATTCCACCATTGTAGGACCACAGAGCTGAAGAGCTTTGCAGTGGATTTTTTACTCTGTAATGCAACCACTAGACACCGTTCGTTAACAGAGCGCAGTGGTCGGGCAGGGATGTATATCTGAATGAGGGAGTTGAGATAGATAGGTGCAGTTGAGCTGACCACTCTGTTGGCAAGAGTCAGAGCTTTGAATCTGATGCGAGCAGCTACATGAAGCCAGTGCAAAGATCTGAGAAGAGGGTTGACATGTGGCCTTTTTGGTTGATTAAAAACCAGACATGCTGCTGCGTTCTGTATCATGTGGAGAGGTTTAATTACAGATGCCGGTAATCCCATCAACAAGGCATTGCAGTAATCGAGACGAGATATGACCAGCGCCTGCACAATCAATTGAGTTGTATATTCAGAAAGGTAGGGTCTGATCTTTCTGATGTTGTAGAGAGCAAATCTGCCCTAGAGACAGAGGAGATGTGGTCTGAGAAGCTCAGTTGGTTATCAATGATGACCCCCAGGTTTCTGGCAGAATTAGTGGGAACAATCAAAGAGGACTCAATGTTGATGCTGATGTTATTGACGATTTAGCAGGGGGGACTAGAAGCTCTGTCTTGGAGAGGTTGAGTTTAAGATATTTTTCCCACATCCAGGCGGAGATGTCGGCTAGACAGGCAGTGATGCGTGACAAGACTGTTGAGTCATCTGGTGGAAAGGACAGGAAGAGCTGTGTGTCGTCAGCATAGCAATGATAAGAAAAGCCATGTGAGCAGAGGATGGAACCCAGAGATGATGTATAGATAGAAAAAAGAAGAGGACCAAGAACTGAGCCCTGTGGCACACCGGTAGAGGGGCTGTTGGAATCGTGCCCCTGCCAGGATACCTTGAAGGTTCGACCAGGCAAGTAAGAACGAAACCAGGCCAGAGCTGTTCCAGTTATTCCCAAGTCAGAGAGTGTGGATAGAAGGATCTGGTGGTTCACAGTGTCAAAGGCTGCAGATAGATCAAGTAGGAGCAGGACAGAGGACTGTCCCCTAGCTTTCGCAGCCCGCAGGGATTCCACAACTGTGAGGAGTGCTGTTTCTGTAGAGTGGCCACTCCTGAATCCAGACTGGTTGGCATCAAGAAGGTTTCTCTGAGAAGGAAAATCTGAAAGTTGAACAAAGACTGCTCGTTCCAGGGTCTTGCCAAGAAAAGGAAGAAGAGAGACAGGTCTGTAGTCATCAACAAGTGAGGGGTTGAGAGAAGGTTTTTTGAGAAGTGGAGTAATCTGGGCCTGTTTAAATGAGGTGGGGAAGGTGCCTGTTGTGAGAGATGTATTAATAATTTGTG
>OMLM01009146.1:12514-31763 GCA_900302695.1 Helostoma temminkii | reverse complement strand
AAGTGGAACATTGCTGGCCTGCATCAACAGCAGTGCAGCAGAGCTCAGGGACTGCACAGCACAATGTAAATGCAAATTGCAGTGTCATGCTGATCAATCCTGCAGACTGCTGAGACAGGGTTATGTCACGACCAGTCAGCAGCATCTTGGTATCTTTAGCTTTGTTCAATGCTCTTTTTATATGACTCTATATGAGCCGTGTCTTATACTTTGTAGTATTTGTTAAGGTCACTTGGTTTTCCTAATATTTGAATGGCTTAAATTTACAAGACAAAACTGGCTAGTCCAACTAACTCCCTCCTCTTTCTCCTCTACAGGATGCAACTTTAACAAAAGAATCCTGTGAAAGTGCAAGAAGCAGTGCGGGACAAACATCTACACGGCGCTGGGCAGAGGGGAGAAGACAACAAGTGCACAGCATAGACTTCTGAGCATGGTAGCCATGCTTTAGCACACACTGGAAAGTCATCGCTGGAGAAATACCCACTGCCACTCCTCAGCCACAAACACACACTCTCATCTGTCCTTTGCTGTCTACCGTCCCTGCAAAGATGCCAGTGCCAAGGTTGCCACTGTGGTGCCTGTAGTTACGGAGCACAGAGTGTGTGCACACATCCGGCAGGCAGGCCGGTGGGTCGGTGGGTGTACAGGCACACCAAGGCGCAATTTTTGGTGGGCCTGGTTGAACCATGCGGCCTTGGGCAGGTTCATGGCGTTGGATTACCCTGGTGCTGCTGGCCTGGGGCACTCTACTCTTCTACATTGGTGGTCACTTGGTGAGAGACAGCGAGCACCCGGAGCGATCCAGCCGAGAGCTTTCTAAGATCCTGGCCAAGTTAGAGCGGCTCAAGCAGCAGAATGAAGACCTACGGCGCATGGCTGAATCGCTCAGGTAACAAGCTGGAAACTTAAAATAAGTGTATGTACATGATGGGAATGAAATCAGACTAAAGGTGCTGTGTTATCTACATAATGCCGGTGAAAAGATGAGATGGGCGTATGTCCCGGAGAAGCACAAATACAGTGTTTCAGTCTACAAAATCTGTTACTGCCACAAGTAGAATGCTCAGAGTGGCCAGTATCACTTTACATCTAATCATTTATGTTTGTGTGTGGAGCCTGTTTTCATACAGCTTAACCCAAAATTTAGAAGAAGGTTTATCACTACTCTCTGCTGCCTGACTAACTAACAACAGCTTCTGTTATAGAAGGTGATAGTGTGGGGTTTGCTTATTGATTGAGTTCTTGTTGATGTGATGCCAGCATCTTCAAATAATAATATCTAAGTATGGGTTTTTATGTTTTTTTTATTAGGTTGTTTGAATGTTTGAGTAGGGAAATACATGTTTCAGAATGATCATTAATCTCCTTATTTTTCTCGAAAACCAAGCAAGTAGACTCTATCCACCCAGCTATTATCTTAACCGCTTTTCCTTGTGAGGGCCATGGGGGGTGCTGGAGAAAAATCCCAGCTGACACTGGGCGAGAGGCTGGGTCCACCGTAGACGGGTCACAAGTAGATTCATTATACTGTTTGTTAATCACATCGCAAAGACAAATTACAGTATTGTCCACATTATTCACAATATGAATTTTTAACCAAATTGTATTGCTCTACTATAAATCTAAGTCTCACACAGGCAATGCACTAATGCATTGAACTGTATTGTTTTTAGTACTCGCTAAGTCCAGCAGTGTACCAAGCAATGTTACTCAGAGTCATTTCTAAATCTCAGATTTTGCACAAAATATAGTTGAGCATTAAGCAAACAGTGCAGGCAAGTTTGTATATTTTGGTCTTGGAAAAAGTTAAACCACTATGCCGCAAGCAATGAGTTATTGACTTAGGTTTCTACAAAGGCCAAAAGTTAAGACTTTCTAGATCACTGGTTTTCCAATCAGGGCAATTTCTCAAATACAAGAATGTAGCAATGATGTGATTGTTTCTTTAGTCTTCATGAAATTTCAGTCAGCATCTTGTATGTGATCCACATACAATAAGACAAATCTTCAATGTTTTCATCAAGTGGTGTCAGAGATGCTGTTTGTGACAGACAGACAGACAGACAGACAGATGGACTGTCACACACTTGACCAGATTTTATTGTTTTATCTTGGCAGAGAATAGCACATTGTACGAGCCCATTAACCACTCAGCGTGTTTCACACATTCAAGTTATGTGTAATAGAGAGACAGATGGTTCCGTTCTTATCTCCACACACTAACAGTGTTGCTCGTAAACACTGGTTCTGTACATGGTTGTGTATGTATGAGTTTACATGCATGTGCAGGGACTACACTAGTGCGTCCTGGTGCGGAGTGTGGACTGTGTCAAGCTTCAGATGTTGCCATTGCTGCTCCTCTGTGATATTGCGATTCACTTTGATGCACGGCCCTCATCAGTGTACACACACTTAAAAACACTCACGCATATGTTGCTTCAGACAGACGGTCCCTGATTAAATCCCTTGCTTTTGTAATTATTCAAAATTGGCTCAGAAACAAAGGTGGAATTCACAGGATAGAAAACAAGTGAAGCTTTCAGTCAACCAGTGTCCAGATGGGTCTCTGACACACTGCATGCTTGTTGCTTGTTATTGAGTTCGGTTGTTGATCTGGGACCGTGGCCTCCACAGTTGTTTACTGGGGCAGCGCTGCAAGCCACTCTAAGCTTCAGCTAAGTATCCTACACAGCAAGCCAAAAGCAGGCAACTGGCTCGCTGAGGTTAAGCCTTAGGAGCCATCGACAGCGACGGGCCCTGGTTTGTCCTCTGTTCAATTTTGTAACTGTGCAGACGTGTGTGCCTGTTGTGGTCAGACAGGCCAGGGAGATAGCTCCACCACTGCCTCATTCTGTAGTGTCTCTTATCCTTGTATTAGTCCTAATAGACGCAAAGAGGCTGTTAGTGAGCTGCCCATCATTCCTGCCACAGTCCCTCCCTTCTACATTCATCTCGTCATCCTGTTCCTTGTTTCACTCCTTCTTTAGCCCCCTCTTCCTCTACTTCACTACCAAACTGCTGACAGAAGCATGGCGTCAGGCCAAACCCCAGCCGGCAGTTGCAACAGACTGACTGCCTATGTAACATCTCACTAGCTCACTGATCTACTAGCTAAAGGCACGTCTAACTCAATTCTCTGTCTTACACGTTCTGCAAATTTGGACAAAACACATGAATCTCTGAATGCTGTACAAGGAGGAGATTTCAGTTCTTTGTGAGTAGCCCGCTCACAAAAGATAATAAAGGTTTCATCCAAAGCGTCTTACCTTCACATTATTGCATTCATTTTTTATGAGTGGCTTCAGAGAGATTTAAACCCATAACACTGACATTATTACACCTTTGTGTTCAGTTATTACGATGTAGAAACCCACTGCATTGAGATTGATTTATAGTTCAGAGTAGGATGTAACTTGGTTAGTGTCATCGCACGCCCCAGCACTAGAGGGATGTGTAATGTGTTATTATGCAGTGCTATACATTCATTATATATGAAGGGATCTTGTTTATATTGTCTAATTTACTTTATGATAAAAGGTGATGAAGCAGTTTCTGTGGGTTATTTTCTTGATCACAAATTTGAAATTTATGTAGCATTCCTGAGAAGACACTTAGTTATTCAACCTGCTCAGTGGCTTCTTGCCACACTATCAATCATATTTCTCTCTTAACTTTTAAAATGAGTTTGTGATATTAATGTGATATTCATTTATCTGTCAATCACCAATCCAAATTTGTGTCACCTGGGTGGCCGACAGGTTCAGTCCAGTTATTCTGTTGGTCAGGCCGTTCGTGAATGATTTGAATGACAGGCAATATGCCAACTTACCAATCAACCACCAGCATTAATGAGAGGTGAGCATGAGGTCGAACTGCTCAGTCTGTCAGGCTCCGCCCTCTCTGCAGTTGTCAGTCACCTCGGGCATGAAGCCATGACTCCTGCAGAGACAATGACACGCGGCAGCCTGATGGTGTGACATCACAGGGACTGAGGGGTAAGAATGACAGCCGGGCTGAGTGATGAGGACCTGATCGATCTCTCAGGCATGCCAACAGAAGGCTGAGGGGAGGGCGGGGGCAATGCAGAGGAGGAGAAGAGGTTAGCTTGATGGATAGAGTGAGGATGGACTCGGTAAAGAACACAGAGAAAAAAGTTTTCAACTAATCTGCTTGATACTGTTTTATTTATTTCAGCCTATGTCAGTACCTTGCAGATGTTTGGCATTGGACAGTATCATCAAAACTACTTTATAATAGGCAGTGAAGCACCATTTTCTTTAACTGATAAATTGCTTAACACTGTTTCAGCTGAGCCAGCGCTGTGAACTCTGACAATCAGATGCAGTCTGCAAGTTCAAAGAATTGCAGTAGCATGTTACCCAGATCTAGGACAGATAGAGAAGAGGGTAAGATTGAGATAATTTTTTTTAATGCTTCAGTGGAATTGTCCATAGGCCTTACATTCTCTAAGTTACTCTACTTGCATGTATCTGCCTCATTTGGGTTCACAAATTTAAAGTCATGTAAAAAGTGTAGATGCATATTTTTAGTGTGGTGAGGTAACTGCATTGTCGTGTGTAAGGAGACTCTGGGGGAATGTACTGTATTTATTATGTAGTGCTGTTTTGACCTTGTGTGGCCCCATCAAACAGATGCTGCTGCTTTCAGTTTTGGTTCACGATGGATTTGCAGCGGTGTTGAAACTTGCAGGGCGAGACTGCACCATTCTGAATGATTTGGGTATCAGTATCACAATAATAGTGTTTGAGTCAGTAGACGTAGCATGGATACAGCTAAGTGAAGGAGACGTGGTGACAAAATTAACTGATGCGATACAATACATAAATGTTTGAAAAACACAAGCTACTCCTATGCAGTATTCTACAGGACAAGGGCAAGATGCTGTGTATGGAGATTGCATTGTTCCTATCACCATTATTTCAAATTTGTATTTCTTACAGATTTAAACCTGAGCAACGTTAGCATGTTTTCCTCTGTTTACAGTGTTTAATTGCCTTTTCCCACGTTCCTGTGGTTTATTATTATGACTTATTAGAGTCAAGTGGTTTGGTGCAACATATTGTGAGTTCCCAGGAAAGTCTGCAGCAAATCTTTGACTCATCACAGTGTTATCGTGCGTATGCACATACACGTGCAGAGCATAAGAACAGTAAATTCCGTAAGTTTGCTGCCTAATCTAAAAGCTAATCGCTAATGTAAAAGCTAATTGCATTCATGTAGTGCCTTTTTGTCTACTCCTCCTTTACATCTCTATCCATATGTATGGCTTCCCAGGTTAGCACTCGGGTTTTCTTTTGATGTCAGCCATAGAATATTAAATCTAACCGTGGAAATATGCCTGTGCCACTGAGCCGCCCACCGTTCATACTGCCCAGCTCTGATCATTCTGTGAACTCCATGGTTACAGGGTGCAGGTGTGGGAGCCAATGACGCGACAGCTGGGGCAACATTTCAGAGGAAACTGTGTTGCATGCTGAATCTCACCTGCTTTCCGGCTCAGTGCTTATTGCCGGTGGGGCTCATCACCCCTTCTTTCCTAACTTGTCTTTCACTCTACCGTTTCTCCCCCAACCTACCCACCCTGCTTCCCCTAAGTCAGTGTTTTTCTCATCTATTACTGCTCCTGTATTGTTTGATTAAGGTGCTGTGGAATCCAGATGCCTTGCCTAGTCTCTGCTTCAGGTCCCCTGGAGATACAGTCAGGGATCATTTGTGTATTTGTGTATGATGTTTGTGTCTGATGTGTGTCTGTGGGTTTTGATACTGTTTGGATATATTTTACATCTACATATCTTCATCAGGGATGAGTTTTGCCTGCGCAAGCACTGTGTCTCAGCAAACGTCTGTACCATGTCTCTTCTCATTAGACTCCGCTGGTCTGGCCTATTTCCTCTGCCTTGTTCAAGGAGATATTGTGTTGTTTTATGTTACAGTTTTAGCAGCTCTTAAAACCCCAGGGAAATGATGTCACTGAGAGAAATGGTCCTATTTCCTGTGTGAATAGCAGGTTAAGGTGTGGCCTTTGGGGGATCTTTTTGAATAGTGTTTGAACAGACTTAGCTGTGAGAATAGATACTAGAGTTCATACTAAGAAAAGAAATGCACCTGGGTCTTGTTTCAAAAGATCTGTGTCAGAATGCTGAAATGGGCACACCATGGACTTCACAGAGAGAAGTGTGAACTTGATACATACATACATACACAAAAATACCTATGATGCCACACACCGTTACAGAGAAGCTGTTGTCCATCACACAGTAATGTAAGTTAAAATATTGTCTCTGTTCTCCTCAGTTATTTCCATGGCTTTGATGCACAGTGCTCAGTTAGTGCTCAGTGAAGTGGGAGGCCAGTGCTTCTCAGGGACTGGGGCTGTTGCAACTTTAAAAGTCTCATCTTTATGCCTGGCAGCGACTGATGTTCCTCACTCAGGGAGCAAATTGAGTTTGCATGGCTTGATGGCTCGTTAACATGGCCTTTGCAGCACTTCACCAATGCCTCTGTGCATTCAAACATATTCCATTTTTAATAGTTTTATGTAGAAGAATTGATTTGGTATAATGTCAGTGGCAGTTCTTTTTTCTCCTTGGTTGATTTGAACTCTGTCTGAGCGCGGCAGACTGTTCCCATTATATGCATGCAGGAGTTATTCATAGTTCATCATCACAAAGGCTGTGAAAATGCTAACTCGTATCTTTGTTTATCATGGAGCCATACACTGAAAAGAGGGTGTAGAAAAAAAAGACAGACAAGAAGAAATATCACTGCAGTAATGAAAGTAACTATAAATGTCTGTGAAGCAGAATGAGTGCAATGCATTTGAGTACAGATGTCTGTCTAAGGACAGTTGTACTGTAACCTAATAACAAGGAATACGGGGGAATGATCTGTTTCCTGTGACCTACATGTTTTGTCTCTTCAGTGTTACATGACGTAAGAGAGAACATGCCACCATGGCCATTGCCACACTAGCAAACTGTATGAATCATATGTGCAATAATGATCAGAGAGGATTTCCAGTGTGGTTGCTGATAAACAGTCAGAATACAGGAACACATTATATTTAATCAACTTGCTGCACTTTGCTAGCTTTAATGTAGTGGTGTTTGTTTGAAATGGGTAAGATAATTTTATGAGTATGTTATGACCCATAGAGAATTACATTTGTATCCATTATAGAGTTAAAATGTTAGCTTGCGAAATCATTGCATTACAAACCCACCAGCTCTAAATTTACCATGTGCGGAGCTATTAACTGGATTCAAAGGAGAATAATATTCTAGCTTTATATTTGCTTTTTTCTCTCTCTTCTTCTTTTGTACGTTTAAATTAAAGTTGGTAGCAGTGGCATTTCATCATGATTTGACATTCACTACATTAACTATTCACTAAGTGTGTTGTAAGAGTATGTGATGCTTGGGTGTACCGTGCATAAATGAACAAACAGAAAGTGATTCAGTACTATACATAATCTCAAGCTCAAAATGAATACAGCAGGACATGACTCCAGGCTTCACTGTGGTTTCTCTGCAATTTTTTTTTTTTGTGGTGAATGCTTCAAGACGCCAGCCTTCACAGTTCTGTTTTTACTGCAACTTTTAAGTCCGGAAACATCCAAATGCAAATCAAGGCCTCCCCAATAAGATACATACTGAGATAGTCAGTGAGTGTGTTAACTGTGTCTCTAAACTCCTGCACCTAGTATTTAGATTACGTGTTACATATGTAAAATGAAGCACATTTATGTAAATGTGTTGCATAGAGTATTTTATCAGTAGTTTTATTGTAAGGTATTCTAAGTGAATATTTCACTATATTTTTTTGTAAAAACCTAAATACTATTATTTAGATTTTGCTGAGATACAAAGTTATAATTTCTAGCACTCTCTTCTGATGTGAGTCTAATATAGTGCCTACCCATGACATCTTCTCCTTGTGTCTTGTTCCCTCAGGATACCAGAGGGTCAGGCAGAAGCAGGGTCGCTGGCTGCAGGGAGACTGCGCTCCCTTGAGGACCAGCTAACCAGAGCAAAACAGAAGATCCACAGCTTCCAGAAACTCACAGGAGATGGTGAGTAAAGTATAAGGTTAAGGCTTCAGAAAAGGATTTGGTACAGAGCTTGGAAATATGATAGAATTGATTTTGAAGGTGTGGGGTTGACTATAAATGGAAGGAAACCAGTCTTGTGAGTTTGCCTGCAGTGAGAACCAGCCCAGCAGCGATGTTGGCAGAGCCGTGCTGTTGGATGGGCAGGGTTATGTGCGTTTTTCCCGTTGTAAGCTGTGGTCAGAGGGGCACGAAAGCCGTTAGGTGAATGGGGGAAATGTGTGAATGAAATGGACACAGTGTGAATACCCCAATGGCAGGATGGGAGCGAGAGAGGAGAGAAAAAAGACAGACAGAGAAAATAAAGGACATGTGAGCTTAGAGGGCAGCACAGGGTCAGCCTTTCCATCTTGCCGCAGGGGAAGAAAAAGCTAAAAATACCCCCCCAGCTTTGTTTCCACCAATGGAGAGAGCGATGAGGGAAGAGAGAGTGCGAGATAGGGAGGTTAAAAAAAAACAAGCACCACCAGCACCTCCTTCTCCTCCCGCTTGAGGCTGTTGCTCCCATGTCTTGATTTTTTATTTCTCTCTACAGAAACCAGAGCAGGCAGCTGTAATGTCCATGTGGCTACTCTACATTGTTGGGCTGTGGGGCCTTCCTATTGTTAGAAGTGTTGACAAAACACATGAGAGAGAGCTGTGAGCATAAAACACATTGATCAAGTGCTTCTTAATGAGGCCAGAACAACAAAGAGGGATAAAGTATGAAAAAGCAACATTTTAGTGGTTAATTTAAAACCTTGATATTTGCCATGAGCCTACTTACGCTCACATCATCTAATGCTCAAACATTCAAGACCCCTCGGCATCTTTTCCTGCCTTGTTCCTTCTAGTTGTATTCCCATAAAAATACTTTGAAGTTAACGTAATCAGTTCATTGTTTAGATCATACAAGAGCTTCAAATGTCACACCGGCTTTGTTATGTTTTATTGTTAGCTGTTCTCTCTTACGCTCCTCTGCAGGCCCCGGGCCCACTCAGGAGGAGCTGCGGAGGAGGGTGGAGAACGGCGTTAAGGAGTTCTGGTACTTCGTTCGCAGCGAGGTGAAGAAACTGGCCAATGTGGAGCCCAGTGAGAGGCAGAAATACGCAGACACACTCCTGCAGGACCTTGGGCACCAGGAAAGGTGGGTCGCTGTGTCAGTGTTCTGTATAAAAGGTGCTGGAGATCAATGTTGACCCTACTTTAAGCCACCTTGAGATGTTGTGTCAGAGACTGGTTGGTTTGTCTTTAAAGCATTCAGAGTTGATTCACAAACTCACAGGCTATCGTTTACTAACAAAAGATGACACTGGGAGATTTACTACAGCAGGACTAGGACTTGACTCAGCACCTGCAGTATGTAATTGTAAAACAAAGGGTAGAGGTCACGATACAACCTCTCTGTCATCTGGATGGCAGACTCCCACACAGCTGAATGAAAAACTACTTAACCAAGTAGTTAATTATAATTTTTCTGAAGTGGCTTATAAGACTCTTTGTCTTCCTGCCTAAGCAGCTTTCTGAGGAATGATTCCTTACCCATACACATACACATAGGCATGCAAGTACACATACACATATAGTATTCACACAGATTTTCAAATGCATTCACTTTCCATCTAAGCTGGATTTCTTTGTATGTGCTGTAGGCAAAGGTTTGGGGAGGCAGCACACAGAGGGGCAAAGGTTCAAACAGCAAGGATACGTTTGATTCAGATAAATGCATTGTTCCTTTATTTAAAATCTGCTCAGGTCTGATTCTCAAAAAGCTAAAATATAGCACATTAAAAACATATAAGTGCTTGCATTGAAAATGGTCACTGAATTATGAAAAGCTCTTAGTTTCACAAAATCTTATAGATATCTGAAATTAAATGTTAAGAGATCTGCCAGACAACTTAAAAAGATGTCTGCAACAAGGGAAACAAGGAAATGAACACTTTCTACATCTAAAAAGGAATGTATCGACACTTGTGTCATTGACAGTACAAAATTGCATGCACAATCTTGAAAATTGCGCATTTCATTGGTAGGTATTTTGCAGCTTATCTACTAAGCAGATTGCACCTGCTTTTCAAAGATGTTAAATTCAGACTCATCTCAGCCACAGCAACTTGCGTTCAGGCTTGATATGTGACATCACATGTGTTTTAGCATTTTTTCTGTCTCTATTTGGGTTGTACTTTGCATATATGAAGGAAAAGTCCACAACATGTGGACATTTACTCATGTCATAGGCACAGTCCTCAGTGTGTTCCCATTCCAGGATAAGTGAAATTTGTTTGTCAAGTTCAATACAAATATCAGTAAAACTTAGATGATTTCTATATTTCAGATATTGATGATACTCACTGTAAATATTCTATATCACAGTGTGTGACCTGGACTTTTTGAAAATAAAAGCTTCAATAAAAACATAAAAGCTTATCTAGAATACAGAAACTAAACATAGAAATATAAAAAATATTAAGAGCCATACTGAAACTGAATTATTGTCAACAGTCTATACACTCACCACTATGCAACAGTACTGATAGGATAGTGTGGCTGGGGGTGTTGTCATAAGTTCAAGGCACAAAAACAACACGTGCAAGTAGCTCAGTTTCAAAGTGGGTAGACGGAGCTTACCTAAAGAAATGTTATGTCATCAAGAGATCCCTACATGCCTGTAGGCTTGTAAATAGAACATCTGGTCTTGCCTCCCTTTTTTTTCTCCATTTAACATCCATCAAACGCTGTGGTCCCAAAAATGAGTGTCTTACTTGTAGAGAAAGGCACTATTCACCATGCTGCACTGCTGAAATAGATGTAGTACAGTACCTGTATCCATTTTACGTGTGAGTTTGTCTTTACATGCACTTCTCCAAAATCTTGATCAAATCACATATGTATGGATAAACAATGTTCTTAAGCTTATAACATGTAAACATTGCTAATCTTCTGTGTCTATTGAACAAGATTCAAGATTCAGATTCAAAACACTTTATTAATCCCAGAGGGAAATTGTTTAAAACCACTAAACCCACTAAACTCTAAACATGCTGGTAGAAAATGTAACTTACCGGGTGAATTTTCTTTGACTGTAATAACCTCAAACAAGCGCTTCTCATACCTGCAGGTTTACTTCACAGTACTCTTTTGTTCTTCTTTACAGCCATATTCAGCTATATTTTTGTGTTCTTTTTTGACATGGTTTGAAGTGGTATTTGGCTTGAGGTAATTTCACAGCAATTCACACAATTTGTCTGTGTATTGATGTATATCTAAAGTCTTTGCCTTTGTCTAAAGTCAGTATATACATTATTGTAACTTAATTTAAGACAAACACAGGTAATGTCAAAGGGTTCACATACTTTCTTTGCCACTAAATGCACACACAACTCTCAGTGACACAGGATGTGACTGATTTGGGTCAAATAAGTGAGTAATAAATTAAGTGGGTGTGTGTGCGTGTGTGTGTGTGTGTACTTGTTTTTCCAACCTGGTAGGGACTGAAGCCTGAAGCCTGCATATATCAGAGCTTTTGGCTATGTTCATAAGTGGATGGTCACGATATTTGGCACTGTGCGACACATTCTCAAACTCGCTGTCAGAGGCTTGCAGATGGCAGACTTAATCCAAAAAAAGACCTAGATAACCAGAAAGATGTCGTTTTCATCAGTCAGCATGACAGAAGTGACATTTTTTCTATAAATATCCTGAAAGCACGTTGAGCCTTGGTAATGTTTAACAGGCAGTACACTGTTAACATATGCTGTCTAGTGGATGTTTTTTTCCAAAGCTTTTTTAAGATACAGGACAGGATTGGCTTCACAATCTCTCAACTGCTGGCATACTAATCACACTAAGTTTACTATAGCATAATCAAAAAATGTCTGCACAAGTCGCAGAGGCATTTAAAAGGAATATAATTAAAATAGGTTTCCTATGTGAACTGAAATTATTAGAGAAGAGTGTGTCAATACAATACATCTGCATGTAAGTGAAGGTGGGCCATAATCTTTTATAAAAGTATAAAATATATTTTATTGGAGTATAATTACATGTATATTTAATTTTCTAGAAGTTCAAATAACCATGTTGGAGTGTCTTAATAATTAGCTGAAATTGTGTTCAAAGTATTGAAACTTTAGTGTTGCCAAAAAGTCTAATCATTGATTTGATGTCATCTTGATGTGTCATCTTTATGTGGGCATCTTTAAATGAATCCTTGTACCTGAAGACAACATGTAGAGATTATTTTTTAAAATTAGAAGTGTACCACCAATTAATGAATATGTGTAGTGAGCAGCAGTAGCATGTGTTTCTCTCTCTCTTAATCCTAAATCAAAAAACACATTTGTGATTTGTATGATGCACCATGTGATTAAAGCTGATGGCAAGTTCAGTCACATTCACTGGACAGAGTGACTCTGGGGCAAAATTGGACCAAGTGCCGTTGGTTGTTCTGTACATATATCTGTAAAAAAAAATGATTCTTGCAGAGGTTATTAATACCTAACCAGAGATGAAGTTTTGTTGTTTGAATATACTATACACAGGGTTGTATAGTACACTTGTACTCATGTTCAGATTTGATGAGTTGATCTTTATTCTTTAGCTGCAGTTATTTGCAGTAGTCATATCTGAAGATGAAGATGCTGCTTTTTGTCCAAACTATGAGACGACATGAATGTGCTCCTAAGAGCTCCTGACATTCTGTCGTTTAGTGGTAAACACGTTGAACATACAATTTTGACACATGCATTACTTTTTGAAATGTGTGTATGTGTGTGCAGGTCCATCATGACAGACTTGTACTACCTCAGCCAGGCAGATGGAGTGGGCGAGTGGAGAATGAAGGAGGCTAAAGACCTGTCGGATCTGGTCCAGAACAGAATCACCTACCTACAGGTATCTGCAAAGATACCCACAGCTTAGCCATCGTGTACTCTCTTTGTCTCTCCCACTCTCCCCCTCACCCCCTCTCTGTCTCTCTCTCTCTCTCTCTCTCTATCACTCTCACATCCTCATGTACACACTAACATGTAAACATACATAACTACATTGTGAGAATTCCTGCAAATATTTTCCTCACACATACAAATGCACATATGTTTTTTTTTGAGAACATCTTTCACACTTCCTTGTCTCATTTGCACCATCCGTAACTGTCAGCATCAGTTTCCACGAGGAGCAGGTGAGGAGTGTGATAGCAGACTGTTTCTGCAGTCAGATCTGACAAGCGGGATTCCTGTTGGTTGTCAGCAGTTATGTGACACACTAGCACGCAAACACACAAAGTGAGAAAGCAGCACACACACACACACACAGGCACCAGAACACACATGCAAACTTGCAAAATGACAGATCGGCAGACACACATTTGTGGAAGTGCAAAAACTACATATTACAAAAACAAAAATACGCATTAACTGAGGTTTATGTAGAAGTGCTATATGCAAACAGCACCATACATATCCTGATACCCAGGACACATGCCCTTACCCCCATCAACCCTGCTTCCTTAGCGCTAGTGCTGCCAGGCTGTCAGGTGGGGCACTGCGGCGCGGCACTGGGTCCTGCAGCATTAATGAGCCGGTGTGTTTGATGAAGAGGACCCAGTCAGTCTGGCTGGGCGGAGACAGCACCACTAACAGCTGCTGTCACCACTGCTGAGGGATCACACCACTCCACCAGCTGCCATCGCTAATTCATCACACACACACACACACACACACACACAGACTTCTTCACAGATGGATTCACCTGCACAGCCAATTGATGCACACAGACACACACACACTCAAACACAAGATTGATGCACATGCACATACGCAAAGAAATGCTGCTTGTGTGTCTCGGTATCTCACTCAGACACATTTACTCGTACATCTATATGTAAACACACACACACACACACACACACACACAGACTCCTCCTTCCTGTCCGGCTGCCTCTGCCACCCGTACCATCATCCCTTCCCTTCATTCCTGGTTTAACTAACTCGATCTGCTCCATCTGTCCACTCATGGCATTCACTGAACATGTCTGGCTTCCTCAGATGGATTTCTGTTGGGTATGCATTTCATCTATTTTTGCACTATGAGACTATTAGTAATGAGCAAGATCATGTTTTTGATCTTAGCTGTTTTTACGCTGCTTTTACCAGATAAGTTATCAGTCAATGAGTGTGTCCTCTGCTTTAAAGTTAAAATCCTTAAAGCTGCAGTTAAAAACATTTGAATTAACAGTAGATCACATGACATTTTGGTTTTGTTGTGGCTCGTCCCTTTTTTCATTTTCGATGACAAAGCTTAAAAATACACTCTGTTCTACTTGTAAGGGAACCAAGCTGCAGACATACAAACTGGCATTTATGCTGGCATATATAGCATCTAAATGAGCAAACTTTGTTCTGTGCAAAACGCATGCTAAAGTTAACTGTGTCTCCTGCGAACAGTCCGGCTAAGTAAATCAGACTGGGATCTGTAGCAACCACACACATTATTGTATTAAGACTAACTTCAAAAAGCCAAACTTTTTTTATTAAACGCTGATGGGTCGGTGCTGTGTTTATGGCTTTAATATTTTAGGACTGGTAAATCTGCTTGCAACAGAGGGTAGCAGAAGCCTTTGTACAAAATAGGTTATGGTCTTACTTTAAACAGCTTTGCAAAGCTTTCTTTAATCTTTCACTGTGTTTTTGACTGTGGGCATCACAGTGGGTGATTACCTGAGCTTAGCATGCAGCATTTCATGTCCAGTTGTTCTCAGCCATATTTCCTACATAAACAATATCAATGTGGTGTCATGAACGGAATCACTGTGTTTCATACTCAAAAACAGACCATTTAAACAGACACTTAACCTACAGTTCACAGGAGTACTCGGATGCAGCTTGCGTACACGCCGATACCGTCATTATCCTTGAACTGAGCCTCTAAGCGTTATGGAGTCATTCCGCTCTCATTATAAACCTGCGATCCAGTGATGGCCTCCATGCCACATGGCTCATGCCGCACATTGATCTCTTAAAAACATAGTGGCTCAGATGCAGAGGTTTGTCGTCAGACAGTTTTTACTCGGGTCCTTTTGTCAGAACACCGCTGTAAATGATCAATTCAGTAAGTTCGCTTCCACCTTTGGGCAAAGTAGTGAAGCAGCAACCTGTAACTCAGAGGAAATACCTGTGTGGCTTATTCTGTCAGCTTGATGGCTGCTGTACTCTGTTCATGTTATTGAACAGCAGTGGTGGTAATCAGTTTTCAGCACCTAGAGGAGCTTCTCTTCGTCTCCTATCATCTTTCCATTCCCTCTTTTTCAGATTTTCCCTTCTTGCCCCTCTTTTCTGTTGCCCCCTGTCATCCTTTTCATTTAATCTCCTCTGTTTTTTTATCGTCTCGTCTGTTTTCTTCTTCACTTGTCTCTCTGTTCCTATCCCCCTTTTCTTCCCCTTCCTCTCCTGCTAGTGTGTGATAGGCAGCATTAGCCAGTGGGTGCCGGGCGGCCTGATTACTGTGAACCATCCACAGCTGCAGCAGCCTAATGAGGAAAACACTCCCATCAGCCGGTAATTGCTGTTTAGGAAGCTGGTTGGCATGAGCGTTGCTGAGTCGCTCAGATCGGCTGCCGAGCGAATCACAACCTTCCCGGCAACTCATTGACAACACAGCATGTGTCACACTGCTGGTTTCTCTTTTAGCATTTTTTTTAAAGCCAAATAGAGAAGTCCTTGTCTTTTCTCTCAGTTTCTCTCATTTGGCATTCTTCCCCACAGACTTTGTAGGATATTACAGCTAATTTATGAGATGAGGAATGAGAATGAGAGGTGGGATGAGGATAGTAGAAGGTGAGACGTTGGGCAAAGAAAGAGTGGTAGAAAAGGAGAAGCGTGGAGAATTAGTGGAAAATAAAATACTAAAAAAATAATATGATAAAAAAAGAGAGTGAGAAAAATACAGCAATGAGAAAATGCAATGGCAGAAACAAAGGAGATTAGGTGTAAGAGGTGGCAAAGGATAAGGCTGGCAATGTTTTTAGTTTTTGGTCCCAAATCACAGGAAAAGACCAAATTCATCAAATTCTCAATTCCCACCCAACTCAAATCTTTTTGACTACACAGACAATACTTTTTAATAGAAAATATGAGAATGTCCAGTTTATGCTTTAATAATAAAAAAGGTGAAAAACAAGACGGAAAATATAGTGAAAGAGAAAATTTACAGGTTTTTGGAGGTGAAAAGACCAGGTAACAAAAAAGAAATTAGAGTGGAGAATGACACACGCAGGTAAAGGGAACAAAGAAAACAATATGAGCCATGTGTTATTACAAGTCAGAGAGCAGGGCTTTGAGGGATACAAGACGAAGGTCAAGCAATAAAAAATGTTGAAAAATTCTTTCCGCTTCTCCTCTAGAACCCCCCAGATTGCAGTAAGGCAAGAAAGCTGGTGTGTAACATCAATAAGGGCTGTGGTTATGGCTGCCAGCTCCATCATGTCGTCTACTGCTTCATGATCGCTTATGGCACTGAGCGCACACTCATCCTGGAGTCTCACAACTGGCGCTACGCCCCCGGTGGCTGGGAAACCGTCTTCCTGCCTGTCAGTAACACCTGCACCGATCGCTCCGGGGCCACCACTGGACACTGGTCAGGTAGGTACCCTCACCAGCACTACTGTGTATTACAAACAGTCACAGCATCAATTGTATTGCTACCCACAACAATTGGAATGGGTTGCTTAATATTTAAACTAACCCTTACTGGCTTTTGGACTATTCCGGCTAAAAAAAACAAGGTCTGCCAAACCTGTCTTTTGTGCTATTAGAGTGAAAACAAAGTGTGAATTCCCTAGCTAAGCAGGACTATGAAATGCCTGTTAAAGCACTTTGGCAACCAGTGTAGCAGCAGCAGGTGACTGAACGAAAGCTTTATTGCCAAGAAATCCTGTGACTGGATTTTACTAAACAACCCACTCCTCTGATCTGCAGTAAGTTTCAATTTGTAGTGACTGATCCATACAAAAATTGTAGAGATTTTTTTATTGGGTGGTTGTACACTATTTGTTATCAGAGTCTCTGCACACTTTTGATTCATCATCATCATCATTATCTTATCTTTCATCACTAACAGTGACGACACCAGAAATAAAATTCAGCAATTATACCAAATTAACTGTTTAGTGACTTTCTCCTCTACAACTGAATCTTTGGCATAGACTGACTTTTACATTAAAAGCTAGTCATCCAATGGAAACATCTACCTGCCAAAAAATCCACTCTGGCATTAATATTTAAACTTGTGTTGAACGTGGAAATGTTGCTTTTGCTCACGTGCTTTAGCTGAAAAACCTCCGAGCATGCTGTAGGTCCTCTTTTTGAAGCTAACAAAAGAACACATATTGTATCTTTACCACAGTGTGTAAACAGTATAGCCTCACTAGCTTGGCTCTAGAGTAATCCTCTTATTATTTGTGTGTTATTAGTATTCTGCACCAGCCTTGAACTGTCCATAATGATCACATGTTTAGCCATAAGGTAGTTCATATGTATACCTTGTACCAGAGTACCTTAGACCAAAGATCGATGTGCTTGTTGCTACTAATGCAAAGGAAGCAGAATCATTTATGAATGAGACTGCACAGACGTATAACTATATAAATTGTGATTTTTTTTTATATGATTAATGGAAATTCCCACAGTAGAAGTGTGTTTGCATCTGCTAAGCTGACAAAATCAAAGCATTTCTCAATGGAGATCAGTGATGATTTGTAGGTTATGCTGTAAAATTGTGCTTGCCTCTCTCCCCCCTTTCTATCACTTCCTTTATTGCTGTCTTGTTCTCATCTTTACATCCTTTCAGTTCCTCATTTATTTCCTCCTATCTTTTCATTTGACTTGTGCTCTCCTGGGCTCTCCCTGCTTATCTCATGTGTCTTTCCTTTCTTATTCTCCTGCCTTTCATGTGTCCTTTTTCACTATCTAATGTCTTCCCCCAGTGTCCTTGTTACAAAAAGCCTCCTATACATCCATATATGCCATCTGGTCGCTCGCAGCCAGCTCACCACTCCCCTCACCACACAAGGCATTTTAGCATTCTGATTTCTTATCTTGCAGATTGTAAAGGCAATAATTTCTGTTGTCCAAGCCAGTTAAATAGCTTGGCATAGCCAATGTAAGACTGTTGGGTACTTGGCTATGCCTGTGGCCATGCCTGTTTTGTTAACAGTGTAGAGAGAAACATTCCTTGGGGCACTGACCCAAAAGGAATACTAAAGCCTTGGATTAATAAATGGATATCCATTGAACATCTCACTAATTAAGTGGAATGCTGGTCCATGCCAGTAGAATGACAGTGTATGAACGGAGTGAACATTGTTCTCTCAAATGATTGAGTGCAAGTCTCATTTAGTGTTGTTTTGGGTATTTATTATATGGTTAACAGTTTATTTTCTTTACCTTCTATACAAATTACATCAAGATGTTTTGCATGTCCATTACGAATTCTTCTATTTAAACCTTGTTTATTGGTATTTGTATTACTTGATGTTAAGGAGCAGCCATGCCAGATTCCACTTAATATTTTTACATGGTCACCCTATGGTGTGACACATTTATGGAAGGAGAGACTAAGCATGGCATAGTGTAATAATGTCTAAAAATGAGCAGCATTAGCAGGAACTTCTAAATTGGTGAATATCTGGTTGAAATTAGCAGCTTTGTTTACAAATCTCAATATTTTGCCGTTGTGAATATGGCAGATGGGAATATTGACTAAGATTGACATTCTTTTAATCATTTGTTCTAATTCCATATGCAAATTATGGTTCCTACCATAAAATATTCATTTTTTAGCTTATTTTCTAGTGTCTTTTTCTGCAGTGTTGTATAAAATTGGTAATTTAATTTTACATTATGGTTATTGATATTTTTTTAAGTTGGTCACCCTATTTCACTTTGGCGGTATAGTAGCTGCATTTTGGTTTTGACACAAACCGTAATTTTCATCAATTGTTTTTCCACATAAACCTTTTATTTACCACAAGAAAAATAAATTGTCTGAAAAAAAGAAGCATAAATGCTACTTTTTTGATACTTGACAATGTCTTATTCTGGGCACCGCAGAAACAGTTCTGCCATTACCAGAAAGAAAGTA